>CM032455.1:168108296-168268296 GCA_019049505.1 Pachyrhynchus sulphureomaculatus | reverse complement strand
TCAGAAGAGCGCATGGATGGATGCGACCTTATTTACTAACTGGTTTGAAGAAGAGTTCGTGCCATCTGTGACTAAATTTTTGAACAGAAACCGTCTTTCTATTAAAGTAATTTTGTTAATGGATAATGCCCCCTCTCACCCTGGAGAAGGACTTCATGTGGGCGAAATTGCTGTAAAATTTGTTCCTCCAAATGTAACCAGCATAATGCAATCAATGGGTCAAGGCATCCTCGAAAACATTAAAAAAAATTATAGGCGTTTATATCTTGAACATCTGTTAGAATACACAGAAAAGGAGGATATTATCAATGGGATGAGAAAGGTTACACTGAAAAATGTTATTTACTGGGTAAGTCAAGCTTGAGATTCTGTGCGTATTACCACTATTCAAAAATCTCGGTCAAAAGTTATTGATTTTGAGGACTATAATGATAGTGAAGATGATACTCCATTAAATTAATTAGCTTTGAAACTGAGAAGCCATGGAGAAATGTCCTGTTCAAATTTTGACAGTGAGATAGAAGAAAAAGAAAAAGAAAAAAGTTTATTTGAATTAATGCAAAAATTAAAAGGTTGCGAAAATGTGACAAGAGAAGATGTTGTTGAATGGATTACAGCAGATGATTTAGAAGAAGAAATGAGTATTGAAGAAATAACGAATGCCTCTCAGGAAACTGAAAAATCAGAGGACGATGCCGAAGCGGCGGTGGATGAATAGTCTTCCACTAAGATCTCTCATCAAGAAGGTTTTGCTTCTTTGGAAAAAGCTTTGAGGTATATCGAACAACAACCAGAGGCAACCCCAGCGGATTTGCTTCTTCTTAATAGATGGAGAAACATTGCATATATATATATATATATATATATATATATATATATATATATATATATATATATATATATATATATATATAAAACAATCGTAAGTTTTACTACTGGGAAACGCCCTTATAAGGAGAAGAGATGAGCAATCAAAGATCTAAAGGCTCTAGTATCTGCTTTTTATTTTTGTTATCGAGCTTTCGCTGCCTAATGGTAGCTTCTTCTGGATTCTAAAAATGCAAACCAGGTACAGAAAAATAAACTTAAAACGTTCGTTTTTAAAATGTGGTTTAATAAATCATAAGGCTGTAGGAGAAATTACTTACAAAAATTTAGCAGTTAATTCATCTCTGGTGAAGACAATAAAATTTGCATTTTTGTTGTAATAAGTATGATTACAAAAAATATGATAAAAGGACACTTAGAGAGTTACACAAGTATGTTTTCTGATAGATTTTACAAAACCAACTCCAAGTTTTAATAGGTATGTTATGTACCTATTTCTGATAGTTTTCGATTTATTTTGAATTTTTCAATTTTTACCCTTGTTTTTAATACACAAACATAAACAAATAGTTAATAATAATTTTAATATAGTTTAACTTATCTAATGATTAATTATTATGACGTAATAAATGTTCAAAAATATGCCCTTCTACTTGAATACACATGTTTAGTCGTCTTACTATATTTTCCTTCACTTTCCTTAGCATAAAGGGCGTTATTGTCCTGCACGCATCCCGTATCCTATTTTTCATATCTACTGGTGTTGTAGGGGACTCACCCAAAGACGAGCTTCAATGTAGCACCCAAAAAGAAGTCTAAAGGTATTAAGTCACATTATCGAGGAGGCCACTGAATGAATCCATCCTTACCGATCCATTTTTGTGGGTAACGATCGTTTAAAAATTCCCGAATGTCCCGGTGGTAATGACCAGAAGCTTCGTCTTATTGAATCCACATTTGTTCCCTTTCAAAGTTATCAACTTCTTCAAGAAGCTGGGGTAATTCATTTTGCAAAAAATTTAGATATCTAGGCCCGTTAAGCGGTTCGCGGAAAAAATATGGACCAATAATTCGAAAATTTAATATTCCACACCATACGTTAAGCAACTAGTGGTTTTGGTTTTGAAATTCTCGGACCCAAAATGGATTAACTGTTGAAGAATAACGCATGTTATGGCTGTTAACTGCTCCATTACTGCGAAAAGTAGTTTCATTAGAAAACATTATTTTGGATAAAAAATTTGGATCGGCCTCTTTTGCTCCATTCATGGTGGTACAAAAGTTTACTCGTCGTTCAAAACCACGGTCTTGACGGTCTTGGTGTAGTTCCGTATGAAAGGGATGATACTTGTATTTTCTCGTGGTGCGATTAGCCATAGATTGAGATGTGTCAGATAAGTCAGCTAGTTGACGATTGCTGACATGGGTATTATCTTCAACATGAAGTAAAATCTCCGTTTCTTTTTCCTCAGTGGTAGCATTCTGGTTTACTACTTTCCGTTTTGTATACTCAACGCTACCACTACCATTAAACCGTTTTATTAAGCACTGAAAAGATTTTCTAGATGGTATACGTCTATTAGGGTGCTTCGCTCCGTAAAGCCTTACTGCCAAAAGACAATTTTTTCCCGCCTCGCTCAGTATATAAATCATATCAATTAATTCATTTTTAGGAAAATCATACCTATTACCTTTATACGTTACTTACTACAACAAATTAAACTATTTTTACTTGCTTAATAGGCATGTCAAAATTTGATAATGCCTACATTTTTGTTTTGTCTTGGCAACTATGATGTTATAGTGTAAGTGTATTAAAAACAAGAGTAAAAATTGAAAAATTCAAAACAAATCGAGAACTATTAGAAATAGGTACCATATATGACATACTTAATAAAAGTTGGAGGGTTTTGTAAAATCTATGGGAATAAATTTTAATATACAGGGTGTCCTTTAAAAAATTTGAGATTTTTCAATTTAAAATAGTCGAAATACATAAATTTATTTTGAACACCCTGTAGCATCTAACTCAAATTTTTTTACATATATCTTTTTTTTCATCTCTATAGAACGCGCGTACCAATTATGAGTATTCCACCTTCCGAAACAATTGCCCTACTGGCAATTTACTATAAAACTGAAAACTAGTATTTTTTTTTTAAATAATTGAAATATTAGAAAAACTACTAGGTTTAGGTATATAACATTATTAATAAAAAAGTTATAAAATTTTACGCAGAATTTAAAAATAAATTAGAAAAGAGGATGTTCCGTTTAAAAAAACATATGTTATATCGGCCACACTTTTTTGAAGTACCCTGTATACTCAAAAATAATTTAAACTGTGCACCTTAACATTCCCTAAAACTATTGTATTTAACATTTTTTCGGCATTCCCGAAATAAATGAGATAATGAACTTTACTCTATCGTCGACTGACCCTGTATATATCTTAAGATCCAATATGTATTTTGACGTTTTCACGTGTAATAGCTCAATCTAGAATCTACTAATAAAAGTGTAAAACATATATTGTCTATCTAAATATTTTTTTAATTATAGACAAATAAAATAAAATTATATATCTCTTCAGAAGCGACGCGCCACTCGGTAACAGTAATGTACTGAAAAGTATAATACAAAAACATCCATCATATCATCATAGTTTTTTTTACACCAGATACATTATCAGACGTAATGCACTCGTTATAATTTTCCTTCAATCTACATTTTTGGTCTTTTTACACGGTCATATCAGTTCTCAGTTCCGTCTCAGTTTCAGTTTTCATTTCATTTCAGTTCGAAAGCAGGTTTGTTTTTATACGGTCCATTCAGTTCTCAGTCCGAGTTACACTTTCAAAGAGTTACGTGTGTTTCGCGTTCAAATACGTGTTGTCCTACTGTCCCAAAGTGTACATGTGTAAAATAGCTCATGTATGAAGACTGTCTCACTGCAGTAGCCTTAGCTGTGGCGTTGAAGAAACAGTGGAAGAAAAGAACCCCATACCGTCAGGTGTCAGTCTCCGTTTCAGTTCTGTTTTCAGTTTTTCCTTTTTATACATAGGAAAAACGGACAGTTCGACTGAAACTGAACTGAGGACTGATATGACCGTGTAAAAGGACCATTTATGGGCAATATTCCAGAAGTCTTTCAAAATTTTTTGATCAGTATATTTAGGGATAGGTGGGGAGATTGTATGGCAATTTTTTAAAAATAATACAAGAAAAAGTGTGCGCAAGTATTACATCATATATATTTTTGAATTCGTATTTTCCAAGCTTTCATTTGACACCCCACTCAATGACCTTGCAAAAAAAATTTTTTTCACTTCCGATTTCACTCCCCAAATTTAACGCCTTAAGTCAAAATTTTACTTTCAAAACTACACCGCTCTGATTGAGCCATCAATTCCTATATTTGTGACAAATTTCAGCTCTTCATGTCAAATAATTTCGGAGAAAATCGGGTGTGACAAACAGAGAGATAGATAGACGGACGCCGAAGTGATCCCATAAATGATCCTTATGAAACACTAAAAACAACTTTTACGAGTAGTAGTAGTATAAATTATGGCAAAGTATTTTTATGCGGGGATGATACAACAATCATAGTTTCTGAACCTGGTGTCCCTAATTTAGAAAATAAGCTAATCATAGTCTTAGATATGTTTTTGCCTTACTGTCGTGTCAATAAACTGATCATAAATGAGATGAAAATTGTTCGCATCGAAATAAAAATACTAATTAAAATATTATGTAATTTTCCAATTAACTGTCGTGCTTGTAGAAGTTGGGGACAGTTATTTATCTTGGGATTTAAGTAACTAATGTATGCACGGATATCGATGAAAGTTTTGTATTTTAAATTCTTGTTAACACACCTTTAATTGGGTATATGTTCTGCACTGGCGTACACAGTGCGATAATGGATTTTCCTGATTACGGCGGACACTATTTATTAGATTTTTAGTGTTCCGTACGGAACACTTATAAGATTACTTCGGTATCCCTCTGTCTGTCTGTCCGCCTGTCTGTCACACCCGATTTTCTCCAAAACTATTTGACATAGGAAGTTGAAATCTGGCACTAGTACAGGAATTGATGACCTCATCAGAGCCGTGTAGTTTTGAAAGTTAAATTTTTAGTTAATAGGTGACACATGTCATGTATGAAACTCTAGGCAATGATTACTCGGGTGTATACATTGGTCAGACCTCGCAATGCCTTTCTAATAGATTAAATGGCCATAAATTTGAAAAAAAAATAAGACAGCGTTGAGCAATCACGAAAACATAAAGAAACACTCTTTTAATTTTTATAATGTAAAAATATTAAAAACTGAACCAAACGAACATAAACGGGAATTTCTAGAAATGACTAATACTAAAAATAATAAAAATGTGATAAATGATAAAAAAGATATCAGTGAGTTAAGCAAATTATATTATAACATCGGTAAAATTTCGGTACACAGGCTTAAAATGGCCTAATTTTGCAAAGTTACGAGAAAAAATAGGCGGGATGCCAATTTTTGCTAACCTGAACTAACCGGAACTAACCTGAATTAAATAATCGGTAATTACAAAATACCTTAAATAATGAAAAAAAAATGTCCTAACATAATATGAAAAAATGATGTAAGTGGCTAGAGATCAAAGTTAGTTCAGGTTAGCAAAAACGGCCTCACCCCGATTTTTTCTCGCAAATCTATCAAAATTAGGCCTATTTTTAGACCTATTCCAGAGAAAACCTGCCTTCAGCCAGAGGTAAAAAAAAATACCAGTTTATCAAGTGGGATGTGAAATGAAAGCTTGTAAAAACATGAGTTCAGCTATATATAAAGTAATACTTGCACACACATTTCCTCGTATTATTTTTAAAAATTGCCAAAATCGTTGCCCTTCCTTATCTCGAAAAGTACTGATCAAAAAATTTTTAAAAAATTCTGGAATATTCTCCACAGAGCGTAGATTGAACAAAAATGTATCACTTTTAATAATTTATCTGGTATATATAAAAAAAAAACAAAAAATTCAAGGTCATCACTTTTCAGTAAAGAACGGAAAAAAACTTTGTTGAAAACTCATTTGGGATGTGTTTTGTAAAGTTATTAATTATTTTATATCTCCGTAACAAAAATTTTTATTTTAGAAGCAATTAACGTACGGAACACTAATTGCGCAAGTCCAACTTGCACTCGGTTAGGTCTTTATTTGTTTTAGAAATGAGATTCTTACTTGGCCTTTCAATTATTGGCTTAAATTTTAAACGAATTTGTACAAAGATAAACACAGAAGCAAACTTAATAATCCTTATCACATCTAAGATACACACAACAACATTTTTAATTTGTTGCCTTTATGAATAATGATAGTTTTGTTTATGCAATTAAATTTAAAATGGGTCTTAAAAACCATAACAAATAAATCATTTTATTCTGTAAAGGAATTTCTTAAATACATTAAAAATTTTAAACTCGATTGTAAGAGATTTTTTCATTAGGAAGATGAATGTTTTTTTTTTAATTACACTGGTCAACATGATTTTTGTTACACGTAAGCTAGTATGTGATTTATGCTTTCCAACCTACCCCAATTAAAAACCCGCAAAAATTCTTGCTCGATCACCCTCAGTTTTTTTATAATAGTGACAGTCATTTAAATTACGTTATAAGAGGAGATCGTTGATAACATTGTTTTGAACTTAAGCCATCTTGGAAATAATAATTATTTTTTGTTTTCATTTGAGTAATCTACGTTCAATAACATGTCGAGAACTTGTGTAAATAATCCTGATCGATTCTGTTACGTGTGTGGTGAACTTACATTCACTAATCAGCGGAGAAATTTTACAGACTTGTTCAAGAAGTGTTATTTTGAATATTTCGGATTTCCAGTTTGCCACCAAGATAAATTGTGGGTTCTCCATATATGTTGTGCATCCTGTGTTTGGCTGGATGGGCTAACGGAACACGTCACATGAACTTCGCAATTCCAATGATATGGGCCGAACGAAGAAATCACACATCAGACTGTTATTTTTGCTTGACTGCAATTAAGGACTTCAATAGTAAAACTAAACAAGCAATCAAGTATCCAAACTTACCATCTGCAAGGATACCGGTCCCCAACAGTGAAGTGATGCCTGTACCAACACCTCCACAAAGTGTACAATCAGATGAATCCAACGTGTCGTCGAGCTTACTTCCCACTCAAAGGGACATAAGAGATTACACTTACGAACCTAGCTGAAGTTTTATCATCTAGATTAAAAGGATGGAATTTACTTCATTCAGAAACGAGAATTTGCTATTTGCGCAATCGTGATGCTGAGTTCAGAAGTTACTTCTATCAAGAAAGTGACCTTGTTTACTGTAATGACATTAATTCTGTAATAAATTTATTAGGGAACACCAACTATACCAATACAGACTGGCGACTATTTATAGGCTCTTCAAAAGTAAGTCTAAAGACTGTTCTTTTGCATAATGGGAAAAAAAATATCTTTCTGTCCCAGTAGCCTATGCCACTAACATGAAAGATAGATAGATAGATAGATATTTTTAATAAGGCGCGTCGATAGCAAAGATCATTTAGCGCCATACCAGGATTCTGAATTAAAGTTTCGAGTATAGCTGAGAATCTTTAAGAAAAGCGCATAAATTTTTGAGGCCTCTATGGTCCGGTTTTAATATCTCCTTAATGGGTTTGATAAGATCATATTTGACTTTTTTGTTTAAATCTTCATTCGATTGCAGTATATGCTTGATGGATAGTAGTTCGTTGCAGTTTGAACAGACTGGAGGTGGGTCATTTTTCAAAAGGTGAGAGTGAGTAATGTAAGAGTGACCTATGCACAGTCTTCTCCATAGTACGTTTTCTTTGCGGGAAAGTGAATGCAAATGGAGAGGGGGGATATACTAATGGTTTGATCTCCCACAGCTTATTTGTGCCCTCCTGTAGGTCCCAATCCAATTGGAAGAGTTTATCAAAAATATGTTTGAAAAATATGGCTAAATCTTTAGGCGCAAAGATATCGTTTAATAATGTGCCTGCAGAGATGGCAGATTTGGCTGCAATGTCTGCTGTTTCGTTCCCTTTAATAGCCATGTGGCTTGGAACCCACAAAAAGGCGAATCTTATGTCTCTATTATAGCCTATTTGTAATAGGTCTGAAATATTAAGTAAGATAGGGTTTGAGAAGTTTGATGAGTTTAGAGATTGTAAGGAACTTAGGGAGTCCGTTATTAATAGAAATTTTTTATTTAACTTAGAAGTTATAGCCCATCGTAATGCCTCTCTTATAGCCATAAGTTCCGCAGAAAAAATAGACAAGATAGGATTTAATTTGATTTTTATAGTTTTATTACCAGCTATGACTGCTGCTCCTGTTCCTATGTCTGTTTTTGCGCCGTCTGTGTAGATAAGAAAATATTCTGTGTATTTTGAAATTATTAACTGATGAAAAGTTGTTTTTTTATCAGCGACACTGGAGATATCTTCTTATCAAATTTTAGAAAGGTAAAATCGATAGGGGATTAGTAGATGTCCAAGGAGGAAATATTGGAAATTTTGAGGATACATAAGCTTTGAAAGATAAACTGTGAATGGATAAGAAAGAAGATATTCTGGCTGAAATAGAGTTTGGGTAGGGGTTGGGTAAGTGGTTTAACCGAGTCAAGTGTAAATTTCTTATCAAGTTAGGTTTGAAGATAGCTGACGCGAAGTATAACATCAAGGAACGTTGTCTTCTTAGAGACAGAGGGAGGGTGGAGGCTACACATTGTAAGCTAGGAATAGGAGAGGTGCGAAAGACACCCGTAGCTAGACGAAGGGCTTGGTTTTGGACGGTGTCCAGTGTCCTCTTATAACTAACCTGAACTAACCTAAACTAACATGAAAGAGTCATGATAACTTGAAGCTACTTTTAGAAAAAATAAAATATTCTTGGAAAATATGTGATGATTTGAAGGTGTTTGCTATTTTATTAGGGCTATACTTGGTTACACAAAATATTGCTGCTTCCTTTATGAATGGGACAGTAGAGAAAATCATTATATTAAATAACCGGTCAAGTGCAAGTTGAACTTGCGCAATTAGTGTTCCGTACGTTGATTGCTTTTAAAATAAAAAATGTTGTAACGGAAGTATAAAATGATCAGTGACTTCACAAAACACACCCCAAATGAGCTTTCAACAAAGTTTATTTCCAATCTTTACTGAAAATTGATGACCTTGAAATTTCTGGTTTTTTTATATACCAGATAAATTCTTACAGGTAATGCACTCGTGATAATTTTCGTTCAATCTACACCCCGTGGAGAATATTCCAGAATTTTTTCAAAATTTTTTAGAGATAAGGCGAGACAGCGATTTTTCGCGATTTTTTAAAAATAATACAAAGAAAAGTGCGCACAAGTATTACATTATATATATATTTTTTACTCGTGTTTTCACAAGCTTTCATTTGACAACACACTCGATTACCAAGTAAAAAAATTTTTTTTTCACTTCCGATTTCACCCCGCAAAAGTAACCCCTTAAGTCAAAATTTAACTTTCAAAACTACATGGCTCTGATGAGGCCATCAATTTCTATATTATTACCAAATTTCAACTTTCTATGACAAATAGTTTCGGAGAAAATCGGGCGTGACAGACGGACAGACGGACAGACGGACGGACAGACAGACATACAGACAGACAGACGGACAGACACCGAAGTGATCTTATAAGTGTTCCGTACGGAACACTAAAAAGATTGGCCAAAACGTAGCTCACTTACTCCTGGACAAAAAAACGTTTTGTTTCCACCTTTGGTAAAACCACTACACATAAAACTAGGGCTTATCAAAAATGTTATCAAAGCGATGAACAATTTGGCGAGGATTATTTATATTTGAAAAAAAAAGTTCTCTGAAATTAGTGATGCTAAAATTAAAGAGGGAATATTGGTTGGACCACAAATTAGAGAATTAAAGACCCTATTTCTGAACAAAAATTAGATTCACTGGAAAAACTCGCCTGGATATGCTTCAGAAATGTGGTTAAAGATGTTCTTGGAAACAATAAAGCTGAAAACTACAAAGACTTGATCAGTGAACTTTTGACGAAAGAGATACCAAGGCAAATGGAATCCAAACATGTTGGCAGATTACTGTTGGACACTGAAGAGGAATATTTCAGAAGCTAAATATCCAAGAAAGTCATAAAAATCTTTTTTTTTCTATACTATGACTATACATACTATACATTTTTTTCAAGAGAATATTACAATAAAACCTGATGTGTTATACAAATTCTACTTTTATTTTATTGTTTCCATCTTATACCAGATTTAAAATATGACAATAGAATTCGTGTAACAAAAAAAAGTTAAAATTTTGTTGACCAGTGTTATTATTTTACTGCTGATCGAGTAAATCTGATATTCCGTCGACCGTTTCTTGGGACTGCGATTGAACTTCGCCTGTTGAATATATAGAATTAGGGCCCACAGTTAATGGAGAGGTTTAGAGAAGGACGGTCCAAAACTATATAGAAAAGCGTCTGAATTCATGGAAAACCAAAAACTTTGTCGTTGCACGATAATCGCAGGATCCACAAGGTTCGTTCAGTTTAAGCCATTACCAAAAGTTGTTGAGCCACCGAGTTACAACATCTACTGCATAACGACCTGATTTAGCGCCCTCCGACATTTGAAGAAAGTTCTCAGGGGAGAAAAATTTTGCTCAGATGATGAATTGCCGCCTGATTTTTTGGCGCGAAAACAAAACAATTTTTTTTCGTAATAATATTCCCAGCTTTTGAGAACCTCTGTTTGCTATGCTTGCAACATGTTAATGTCAAGACGTATTTGTTTCCAAATTAACGCCCAGCAAATGGAGTGAAAATCCTAGAGGAATGGAGTGCCCCGACATAACTATGTCCGGTTCAGTAACGTTCACTTTTCTTCGAAAAAACTACTGCCTGGGTTTTTGTAGCGTTAAATTCTACTTTGTTACTGTCACCCCAAGATAGAATTTCCTCTAGGTCTTTGTTACGTTGAACGACTTCCTATTGTTTACAGATATTTGTATAAGTAGCCTATATTATGTAGAATAATATGTTTTAAAGCTCCGTTAGCTTTTCTTCATGACTAGGTACAAGATACAATGTTTAGATGCTTGGCCCCGATTTATGAAAAATTGTTGGATATATATTTCTTTTTTAAATGTAGAATGGTATAGTGCATGTCAAGGAGTATATTGACGTATTTGACATTTGGTAGTGAAAACGACGCTGAGCACCGCAACTCCAAACACTTTTTTTTTCCATCGACACATCTTTTTTTAAACGGCGTTGGAAAGCTCTAATTTTTTCAACTATTTTTTTCTAATTTATTTTGCCAAAAAGTTATGCAGCAAAAACTTTTTAAAATATTTTTTTTTGATTAGCGTGGTTGGCATGGATCGTATGCCACGTTTGGCCGTTTTCAAACAACTTATCTGTCATATTTTAATCTGGTAGCTTTTGTTTGTATACTTATTCAATTCAATAGAGTTAAACTAAGTAAACAGTGTGTTAATAGCTTCTGGTTGAAGTGGTTTCCCACGCTGAAAAAGTAGATATGATTTTTATTTACGGAGAAGCAAGAAGAAATTCTCGGGAAGCCATTAGACTGTATCGAGAACGTTACCCCGACAGGTATATCCGAGAACACACTATATGTTGTCGATTAGAATGAAATTTGAGAAGCAATATGGATGCATGTTCTGGGCAGAAAGGTATTGCTTTTAACAGATGAGGAAGTAGCCGAAATTGTACAATATTTTCAAATTGATTTATATAATTCAGACACGCAAGAGGGCGATTAAAATATATCTTATGGTCTATTCAGAAATCTTTTAAAGCATACTATAAAATACATAATCTTCAATTATTAACACAATTTGATTCGGAACGACGACTGAGTCCTGTAGCAGAAATGATGATAAATATGACAAAGAACGTTATTTTCTGAATTATATATTATGGACAAATGAAAGTTATTTTGTCAGCAACGGAAAATCTAACAGAAAAAATTATCTTTACTGGCTGAGGAGAATCTGTACAACCTTAATCAAATTCAGAATCAAGGCCATTATGGCTTTAATGTATATTGGGAGACATTTGGTTGGACCATACTTTTTTTGAGGGAACATTAACTGGAAACGGTTATCTTAATTTCTTTGTTAATACTCTACCAGTTTTATTAGAAAATGTTCCCCTTATTTAAAGAAGGCATATGTAGTATCAACACGACGGAGCACCACCTCATACAACTGCTGCTGTTAGGGAGTATTTGAATAAATGGTTTCAACGAAGATGGATAAGGATTGGCAGCCCAATTATTTAATGGGCAGTTAAGTCACCAGAACTCAAGCCTTTAAATTTTTTCTTGTGGAGGACTCTTAAAGATATTGTATACAAAACTGCGATAAATGATATTGAGCACTTAAAGGCAGAAATATCAGATGCGTGCAATAGTATATCTGGAGCCACTCATCAAGCGTTAATAAAAAGACTGGAAAAATGCATGATAGAAGAAGTAAGACATATAGAAAATGTCTTTTGATGTTTTTTTTTTCTAAGTTTCAAACATTTAATTTTATAAATATGTAATAACTTATGTAATGTTAAAAGTTATATAGTTTTTTGCGAATCTAATAAAAATAAGGTATTCTTGTTTTTTATTGTTCAAAGACATTTTGTTAAAGGAAAAACCTCAACAGCATAGTAACTAATATTATTATAATTACTGTCAGATTAAAATATGACAGTCGCTTGCTAGATAAATTGTTTGAAAACCGCCAAACATGGCATACGATCCATGGCAACCATGATGACCAAAAAATAATATTTTAAAGGGTTTTTGCTGCATAACTTTTTTGCAAAACAAATTAGAAAAAAAATAGTTTAAGGAAAAAATGTTAAAAAGAATTACGGCTTTTCAATGCCGTTTTACAAAAGGTATGTCGTGTTTGGCGTTGCGGCGCCCAGCGTCGCTTTCATTACCAAATGTCAAATAAGTTAGTATACAGACAGCGCATCATAAAGCATATTTTAATGAAGCTAGACACCAAGAAGGCTTCTGGAGCTGACGGAATACCTGCCATAGTTCTCAAAAACTGTGCAAGGGAACTAACACCAGTTTTCTGTAGACTTTTTAACCTATCCTACAGAAAGGGAATATTTCCGTCCCACTGGAAATGTGCCACGATTCTGCCGATACCTAAAAAAGGCAAGAAGACCTTGCCAAATAACTACCAACCATCGCACTGCTTTCAATAATATCGAAAGTCATGGAAAAGGTTATCAATGAGCATCTTCTAAAATATCTTGAACGATTCATTATTATTAGCGATCACCAATATGGTTTTCATAAATATAGATCAATAGGAGATCTTCTGACTTATGTAACACATGTTTGGAACAACATAATTGAACACTTTGGAGAATCTCGAGCGGTTGCTCTTGACATATCCAAGGCATTCGACCGTGTTTGGCACGATGGACTGTTGGCTAAGTTACGCTCTTATGGTATGTTTGAAAGGTTCTGTTTGTGGCTCTCATATTTCCTCAGAGAGCGTTCTTTACGAGTGGCGGTCGACGGATTTCTTTCTAACACCTTCACTATCAACGCCGGTGTGCCCCAAGGCTCCATACTGTCTCCTACTATTTTTCTCATTTACATTAACGATCTGCTGGAAGAGACCTAGAATCCAATCTACAGCTTTGCAGATGACAGTACGCTTGTCTCTTCATTCACCTTGGACGTTCGAACATCGGCTGCTCAGGCGAATATCCGCAGACAACAAGAGGTCGTTCAACTTAACAAAGACCTAGAAGAAATTCTATCTTGGAGTAACAGTAACCAAGTGGAATTTAACGCTACAAAAACCCAGGCGGCAGTTTTTTTTCTAAAAAGTTAACGTTGCTGAACCCGACATAGTTATGTCGGGGCACTTCATTCCCCTAGCATCGTCGCTCAATTTGTTGGGCGTTAGTTTGGGAGCAAATATGTCCTGGCATGAACATGTTGCAGGCGTAGCAAGGAGAGCTGCTCAAAAGTTGGGAATATTATTTCGAACCAGAAAGCTTTACACTCCACAACAACTGTTAATTCTTTACAAAACTCAAATTCGCTCAACTATGGAATACTGCTCGCACGTTTGGGACTCCGCTCCCAAACATACATTGCATTTGTTGAATTCTGTTCAGAGAAGAGCGGTCCGTCTGACTGGAGACCCGAATTGACCGGCTGCCTTGATTCGCTGGAACATCGAAGAACGGTCGGCGACTTGAGTCTGTTCTACAAGTATTTTCATGGAAAGTGTTGGAAGGATGTAGCCCGCTTAATTCCTCCCAAAGCGGTGCATGTTAGAAATACACGTCGCACTGGTGCTTCACATCCGTATGAGGTTCAGCTTTTTACTCCGCGTACAACGCTTTTCAAGCAGTCTTTTATATGGAGAACGTCATCCCTTTGGAATAATTTACCCAGCGCTGTGTTCCCCACCGAGTACAATTTACAGCGATTCAAGAACAACGTGAATCGCTTTTTCCGCACACGTGCCACTCCTGGAGCGCTTTAGGGACTTCCCGGCAGCACGTGTGCTAGACCCATAAAAAAAAAATTATTCCTTCACATGCACTATACCATTCCATATTTAAAAGAAAAATAAATTTCCAACAATTTTCCATAAATCGGAGTCGGGCGTTTAAAAATGATCACCCTGTACAGCTTCGTAGATTATACATATCTTTTTAAAACTTGTTCTGTGTAATACTGAGTTTATTTAAAATATTATGTAAATGTTTTCTTCAGTCAATGAATGTTGGTAATTTCGACAATTATTTTATTTTATTTTTATTTTCTTTTTTAAAGGCGGATTTACGATATAATTAAAAAAAAAAAATGAATATTAGAAATTAAAAACACAATACCGAGAACGACTTTAAAAACTTACTACACGCCACACGAACGTACTGAATCTAATTTTCACAACTAGTTCTGGTTGGTTCTGGTAAAATCAACCTCGCTAAATTTTTGAAACACTCCAGTGACTTTCCCTAGCTAATAAAACTGGTATTTTCCGACATATTTTCGAAACGAGCAAAAAAGAACCTGCCTGAACGTGCCTACTTGTATTACAATTTTCGAAGGCCGTCCGAGACATATGTACATGGGTCAGTAATTTGAAGTAACAGTATCCGTTCATTTTTAATAAAATGATATTATAATATCTACGTATATACGGGGTGTTTCTTAAATTGAGGTGTTATAATTGGCTTGTTATTGGTAGAGAAATGAAATACACCCATCAGATAATTTTAAACGCCCGTCGAGTGCCAAAATAGTGTTTGGTGTGGCTGTTGTATAGTATCATTGTCCCAAAGATTCCAAAATAAATTGAAATGAGTTAAATATCAACAAAAATAACCGGTCAAGTGCAACTTAGACTTACGCATTTAGTGTTTCGTACGTTGATTGCTTATAAAGTAAAGATTTTTGTTACGGAGGTATAAAATGATCAGTGACTTCACAAAACACACCCCAAATGAGTTTTCAACAAAAATTTTTTCCGATCTTTACTGAAAATTGATGACCTTGAAATTTTTGTTTTTTTTATATACCAGATAAATTATTAAAGGTAAGGCACTCGTGATAATTTTCGTTGAACTATACACCCTGTGGAGAATATTCCAATATATTTTTGAAAGTTTTCTGATCAGCACTTTTCGACATAAGGGGGCGGACAGCGCTTAAAACTTTCAGAAAATATGCCTTTTGTTATAGTAAATATACTCTGAAATTTTGATACGAAAATATTGAACCCTGTGTGAATTTGTTATCTAAATTTTGAATTGCCCGTCATTTTATGCCATTTGGTCTAAAATTCATTTTTTTTTCCAAATTTAGGTCTCGACGCCAGATTTTTTTTGGAGTCATATTAACCGTTTTTTTTTTTACATTCGTTTATATCGAGTTTAAGTAAAACGAACCAAAAATATCGTCTTTAGTTAAAAATTTATTTCGTTTTGCGTTTCTACTTTCCTTTAACCTTTTTTATATGTTTTTCACTATTTGTTCGTTATACGAGCTATAAAAAAAGGTCATGCTATTACTTTATGTGTAACTAGTCTTTTAACTGAGAGTTTAAAATATATACATACACCCTCTGTTCCAAAAAGGAACCTAACCCTTCGATAAATAGAAGACAATAATAACTTCGGCTAGGTCTGAGAGGCAATGTGTTTTCACGGGATTCTGCTTCCATCCTTTAAAAAAAAAAAAATCGTGTCGACGAGTACATTAAGGAAAAAATATTACGACCGCTGAAAAACTGGTTTGAGATAGCTATCAAAATCTCTAAACTGTACGTGGTAAAGAATGCTCTTTTTTATAACCCTATCAAGGCGGGATGTCGATATCTGCTAAGGAAAATTTTTTACATGATAAAAAACCAACGTCATATGGCCGAAAACGTCGAAATTTTATAATAAATTAAAATTGAAACACTGTTATTCAAAAACGAAGATAGCTATCAAAATCTCTGAACTGTACGTGGTAAAGAATGCTCTTTTTTATAATCCTACACCCTCAAAAATGGGAGAATTGGTCCGTTTTTGAGTTTTTAGCGTATTTTTGCAATTTTATTATGAATTTATGGAAACTAAACTAAAAATTCTGACAGATTTTGATTCTAGCTAAAAAAAAAAAAAACGAAAAATTTAAGTAGCCGTGGATCTCATTTGAAATTTCTGGTCGAGAGAAATTGGCCGTTTTTGTCGTTTTTTTTTTTGCCTTTGTCATTTTTTGTGATTAAATAGGTGTACTTGCAAACTGTAAGCTAATTTTTTTTAGTTAACTTTGTAAATAGGTCCCATGGACATTACTTTAATTGATCCAAACATAATTTTAGCCATTTTTTACCTTTATATGTATATATATATATATATATATATATATATATATATATATATATATATATATATATATATATATATAAACTCCTGGACAAAATTAACGCAACAATCTGAAAATTAATTTATCTTTTTCTTATGTCAGTTTTAAAGTTTATCGAGTATTTGAATAGTAGGCTATGCTTATTTTGTTTCGTTGTTCATGACAGAAATCAAAACAATTCGTTTAGATTTACAGTTTTAAAGAATTGTTTAGAAGATAAACAATTTTCTGTAATAATGCGATAGATTTTCTTTAAAAGTAAGCTTATAAATTGTTCCCTTTTTCAAAGTAATACGTTTTTGTGGTAGACTGTTTTATTTTTGACCCCGAAGAATTAGAAAAATGAATCGAATAAGAAATTTAACTGAACACGAGTTAATGCGAGCCTCAGTTTTATTGGACGAGGGATATTGTCAGAGTTATGTTGCCAATTTGTTAGGCAAACATCGTTCCACAATAAGTCGTATGGTAAGACGCTTGAATGAAGTAGGAACTTATTCTAGAAGGCTAGGGCAAGGGCGAAAACGATGCACTAGCGACCTAGATGAACGTTTTATAAGACAATATGCTTTGAGAAACAGGACTGTCACTAGTTCTATAATAAGAAACGAACTCGAAGCTGTTCGCAATGTCACAATTTCTTCTAAAACAGTTAGAAGACGGTTAAATGAAGCTGGATTAAACAGTAGGAAACCAGCCACTGCGCCCTTGCTTACTAGAGAGAACAGAGTTGCCAGGTTACGTTTTGCTCGAATTCACGAAAACTGGTCTGTGGATGATTGGAAACAAGTTTTCTTCACAGATGAAACTAGGGTTAGTCTAAAACATCCAGATGGTCGTGAGCGAGAATGGCGAAGACCAGGAGAGAGGTTTGCTCCTTGCAATATCTCTGCAAGAATTCTATTCGGCGGTGGCTCTGTTATGTTCTGGGGTGGCATCTGCTTTGATACTCGCACAGAGTTAGTTCCTGTCCGTACGAGATCCATGAATGCTGACTACTATCTTGAGAATATTATAATAGAACATGTAATGCCTTTCGGTCATTTTGTGGGGCCCAATTTCCTGTTTTTGCAAGACAAAGCTCGACCTTACGTGGCTAGGGAGGTACTCGATTATCTTAATCAAGTTGATATACCGATTATGCAATGGCCACCAAAAAGCCCGGATCTGAATCCGATAGAACATGTATGGGATAACCTTAAGAAAAATGTGAAACGTCATATACCTGCACCTAGAAACCTGAGGGAACTTGAAAATGCAGTTATCACAGAATGGGAGCAAATTCCTCAAGATTTTATGCAAAATTTAATTAGAAGCATACCTAGGCGCATAAACGCTGTCATCCGAAGTAGAGGAGGCAACACACGCTACTAGTGTCCCAGATACACCATTAGTTTTGCTACTAGTGTCCCAGTTTATTTTTTTGCATTATTACATAATTTCAACGATTTTGTTATTAGGTCTTAAGAATAATTTTAATTCGAATCTTATAGAGAAATATGGTAGCTAATTCACTTTTAAAGTATCCGAATAAGTTTTTTAGTGTAACCAATGTTCATAAAAAATTATAGAGATTTGTATGATTTCATATATTGTTGCGTTAATTTTGTCCAAGAGGATATATATATATATATATATATATATATATATATATATATATATATATATATATATATATATTTCACTCTAAATTTTACTGATTCACGTTTCTTTCTTCTGACGAATTTTTTAAAAAACTTTTTTTCAGTGTCCTTCTACCTTACCTAAAATATCAGAACATGTTCACTAGTCCCTAAGCTTTCAGTTGAGGTACCTAAGAACTCGTTTAAACAATTTAGACCCGAGAAATTGGCCATTTTTTTTCTCAAATTTAAATATAAATGTAAGATTAATACTGGCCAGTTTTTTCAGCCTAAATGGACCAAATGACTTCCTCAATCACTCAACCTGTGTATAATAATTGAAAATAACTTTGTTTACTGAAAATATTATAAAACTCAAGAAAAAAATAATTAAAAAAAAAATCGTAAATTTGTATTAAATAAATTAAATGGACCAAGAGTTACGGGAAAAAAAGTGGCGTGGGCAGTAGCAATTCGCCCCTTTGACAGGTTTATCTGGCACAGAAACTGTTCACCTTTCAGATATTTTGGCAATAATTTGCAAAGTCGATGTTGGCCCGGGAGCCCGAAGGGCTCTTTTTCTTGAATCAAGAAGAAAGGACCTCTCGGACCTCCGAGGCCAACATCGACTTCTGCCAATTATTGAGCGCAAGTCCTACTGAATTGTCTAATGATACTGTACCACGCATACGGTGCTATCGTTCACGTTAAAAATGACATATTCGAATTGGGCCTTATTGGATACTGAGCCAGTAGCGACGGCCTGAAATATCTGGCAGGTGAACAGATTCAGTGCCATATCAACCTGTCAAAGAGGCAAGTTGCTACTGCCCTCGCCACTTTCTTTCCCATAGCTTTTGGTCTAAAGAAGACTAAAATTGCTAATTTCTCAGGCCTAAATTGTTTAAATAAGTTCTTAAGTACCGCAAATGAAAGCTTAAGGACTAAGAAACATTTTCTAATATTTTAGGAAACTGAAAAAAAGGTGTTTAAAAAATTCGTCGGAAGAAAAAAACGTGAATAAGTAAAATATATCAATATGAGGAGTGAAAAATGTATGTATAATACGTAAAAATTGGCTAAAATTATGTTTGGATCAATTAAAGTAATGTCCATGGAACATATTTTCAGAGTTAACTAAAAAAATTAGCTTATAGTTTGCAAGTACACCTATTTAATCATAAAAAATCACAGAAGAAAAAAAACCGACGAAAACGGCCAATATTTCCCGACTAGAAGATTCAAATGATATCTATAGCCCCTTAAACGTTTCGCTTTTTAGTGTTCCGTACGGAACACTTATAAAATCACTTCGGTGTCTGTCTGTCTGTCTGTCTGTCTGTCCGTCCGTCTGTCTGTTTGTCACATCCGATTTTCTCCAAAACTATTTGACATAGGAAGGTGAAATTTGGTAATAATATAGGAATTGATGGCGTCATCAGAGCCATGTAGTTTTGAGAATTAAATTTTGACTTAAGGGGTTAGTTTTGGGGGGTGAAGTCGGAAGTGAAAAAAAAAATTTTTTACTAGGTCATTGAGTGTGGTGTCAAATAAAAGCTTGTGAAAACACGAGTAAAAAATATATATATAATATTATACTTGCACGCACTTTTCTTTGTATTATTTTTAAAAATTCGCGAAAAAATCGCTGTCCCGGGCCTTATCTCGAAAAGTACTTATCAAAAAATTCTGAAATATTCTCCACGGGTTGTAGATTGAACGAAAATTATCACCAGTGCATTACCTTTAATAATTTATATGGTATATAAAAAAAAACAAAAATTTCAAGGTCAGCAGGTTTCAATAAAGATTGGAAACAAACTTTGTTGAAAACTCATTTGGGGTGTATTTTATGAAGTCATTGATCATTTTATACCTCTGTAACAAAATTTTTTTATTTTAAAAGCAATCAACGTACGGAACACTAATTGCGCAAGTTTAACTTGCACTTGACCGGTTTTTTTTATCTAGAATCAAAATCTGTCAGAATTTTTAGTTTACCTTCCTTAAATTTATGATAAAATTACAAAAATACTCTAAAACCTCAAAAACGGGCCAATTCTTTAATTTTTAAGGGTGTTGCCCCAATTTTTTAGCGGCCACAATATTTTTGCGTTAATGTACTCGTCGAGACGAGTATTTTTTTTTTAAAGTAGCAGTATCCGACGATTTCACCTTAAAATCGTATTCTGACTGGACTACAATGTAATTTTTTCCCGATGAAGTTTCAATTTAGGGTTATGTTATCACTCCACGAGCCTGGTCAATTTCCACTAACCGATAGATTCAGCGCACCTTGAAAGATTCATGTTTGATGATGCATTTCGGAGACTTTTCATCTTTGCCTATAATTTGAATGCTGAACAAATGCTTCCGATTTCCAAGGTATTAATATTAACTGCCGAATGGTGGTTTGTCGATAAATGAATTCTTTAAGAGAACAAGGTCGGAGTAAAACGCGTAACCAGTGGAAAGGGGAATCCGATATCGTCACACTAGATTGCTCGTCCCAGTCGTCCGATGCAAAACCAATCGAAAACGTGTGGTTATACATCAAGCAGAAGCTTCGTACTAAAAAGATATACACAGTGAAGCAGCGGTCGCGGGCGAATTCGGGCAATTTGGGAAGCTTTTCCCCAAGAATACGCAGAAAATTTCATCAAAAATATGCCTCGAGGATGCTAGACAATTATCGACGCTGATAGGGTCTGGACGAACTACTGAATCATCAGCATTTTAATTGCAATCCAGTACTATCGAATGATGTAAAAAGACTTTTAAATAAATACATTTTTAGTGTTCCGTACGGGACACTTATAAGATCACTTTGGTGTCTGTATGTCTATCCGTCTGTCTGTCTGTCACACCCGATTTTCTCGAAAACTATTTGACATAGAAAATTGAAATTTGGTACTAATATAGGAATTGATGGCCTCATCAGAGCCGTGTAGTTTTGAAAGTTAAATTTTGACTTGAGGGGTTAGTTTTAGGAGGTGAAATCGAAAGTGAAATTTTTTTTTTTACTAGGTCATTGAGTGTGGTCTCAAATGAAAGCTTCTGAAGACACGAGTAAAAAATATATATATAACGTAATACTTGCGCACACTTTTCTTTGTATTATTATTAAAAAAAAAACCGGTCAAGTGCAAGTTGAACTTGCACAATTAGTGTTCCGTATGTTGATTGTTTTTAGAATTAAAATTTTTGTTGGGGTGGTATAAAATGATCAGTGACTTCACAAAACACACCCCAAATGAGTTTTCAACAAAGTTTGTTTCCAGTCTTTACTGAAAACTGGTGACCTTGAAATTTTTTTTTTTTTTTTATATATACCAAATAAATTATTAAAGGTAATGCACTCGTGATAATTTTCGTTTAATCTATACCCCGCGGAGAATATTCCAGAATTTTTTCAAAATTTTTTGATCAGTACTTTTCGAGATAAGGCCCGGGACAGCGATTTTTCGCGAATTTTTGAAAATAATACAAAGAAAAGTGCGCGCAAGTATAATATTATATATATATATATATATATATATATATATATATATATATATATATATATATATATATATATATATATATATATATATATATATATATATACATATATATACATATATATATATATATATATATATATATATATATATATATATATATATATACATATATATATATATACATATATATATATATATATATATATATATATATATATATATATATATTACTCGTGTTTTCACAAGCTTTCATTTGACACCACACGCGATGACCTAGTAAAATTTTTTTTTCACTTCCGACTTCACCCCCCAAAATTAACCCCTTAAGTCAAAATTTAATTCTCAAAACTACATAGCTCTGATGAGGCCATCAATTCCTATATTATTACCAAATTTCACCTTTCTATGTCAAATAGTTTCGGAGAAAATCGGGTGTGACAGACAAACAGACAGACAGACACCGAAGTGATCTTATAAGTGTTCCGTACGGAACACTAAAAATCGCGAAAAATCGCTGTCACCCCACCTTATCTCGAAAAGTACTGAACAAAAAATTTTGAAAAAATTCTGGAATATTCTCCACGGATGTAAATTGAACGAAAATTATCACGAGTGCATTACCTTTAATAATTTATCTGGTATATAAAAAAAACAAAAATTTCAAGGTCATCAGTTTTCAGTAAAGATCGGATACAAACTTTGTTGAAAACTCATTTGGGGTATGTTTTGTGAAGTCACTCATTTCATCATTCTATACCACCGTAACAATTTTCTTTTATTTTAAAAGCAATCAAGTACGGAAGACTAATTGTGAAAATTCAACTTGCACTTGACCGGTTATTTAATAAACAATGCGCAGCACGTTCTTACTTGCCCGACTGTAAATCTTTATTTGAAAAACGATGTAATAATCATGACCAACCGACCGGAAATCATAATAATACATATTTAAATTCGTTTAAATAATATCCTATATATATCCTATATATCAATATAAAAATAGCTTACGATTTGCTGATATAATAAGCACTTATTCTAACCAACTACCAAAAAACATGCCATATTTAGACAATATATTTATAATCAAAATATAAAATAAAAAGAACTTTTAAGTTAGAAGCTCATATATACGAGTGGTTTTGCGGAGAATGCTAATTGAGTCAATATCGAGGCAAGTACAATTTTTTTATAAATTATTTGAATAATATAAAAAGTAACATTAATAGTCTTCAATTTTTTACATACATAGGCAAGATATAAAAGACTAACTAAAAAGTAAAGCAAAATAAAGTGTTTGAGTTATTTAAGCCTAAGCACCTATATTTTTTACCATGAAATATTGAATATCTACTTACCTCGTAACATTTGTGCAAAGTTTGAGCACGAAAATATCACAAAAGTATTAAAATTGTTTACAGAAAATACTGTTAATTAGAAGTAAATGTCCTAAGTCGAAGAAAGCACTAGATAAATACTGAAGTACCACTCAATGAGAACATCAAAATTAGTGCTATCAGAATATCGTATGGACTGCTTAAGTATATTTACATGCAGACTGACCGATGCTGTAAACTAAACATGACCTCCTGACGGATATACATACAGGACGAGTCGAAAAACTTTATTTTCAATTTTTAAAATTAATAATATGTAATTTTTATCTCGATACGAATTTAAGCAAAACGAACCAAAATTATCGTGTTTGGTTAAAAATTTATTTCGTTTTGCCTTTCTGCTTTCGTTTAACATTCTTTGTAATATTTTTCATTATTTATACGGTACGCAAGCGATAAAAAAAAAGGTCATGCCATTATTTTGTATGTAACTAGTCGTTAAACTGATAGTTAGTTTAAAATATATATTTAACATACACTCTCTGTCCAAAAAGAAACCTAACCCTTTGATAATAGAAGACAATAATAACGTCAGTGAAGTCAGAGTGGCAATGTGTTTTGATGGGCGTTCTGAAATTGAGTTTTAAACGAGGATATGCAATTGACTTTTGTGTTGTACATAATCAAAAGTCTAAGAACTGAAGTGAGAGGAGTTAATATTCAAAAAGTGCGTGCTTTCTGATAATATAAAGATTTCAAAATCAACTGTGCATGAGCGATCCTTCTCTCTCTTAATCCTTTCGTCCCAATAAGAGTATCGGTGATAGTATGCAGTTGCGGCCTTAATAGTCATTCTCCAAGCATCTCGATCCGGCGCGACCTGACTTGATTCGTGTATACCCATACCAAGAAGGGATCTTATTTGGTCAGACCATTTTGTTGGAGAGCGTCCCCTTGATCTTCTACCTTCTCCCTTCCGCGTTACTACAAGCTTTTCCATGGCATTTACTTTCCTCATAATGTGATCAAAATATTTCAGGTACTGTCTATTAATTCTATTTGAAAGTCGGTCATTTATACTAAGCTCAAGATTAGATACATTACTACGGCGTTCGGCATATGACACTCTGAGGATTCTTCGATATGGCAACATCTCAAACGCATTGATTCTTTTGTCATCTTGAATGGTCTATGTTTCCGATGCATTATTTGCTATGAAGAATATAAAACTGAATAGCGATCTTAACCTTGTATTTTTTTGACAGCTGGGTTTTTCCAGCGTTAGTGAGTTTAATCGTCGAGTTTCTAGCCATAGTCGAACATCTTCTTACTTTCGCTTCACAGCCACCATTGTTAGTTATGAGGGATCCTAAATAGTTGAAAGGATCGACAACAGTGAAACTAGCAATTTCTTTTTTTTATGGGTCTAGCACACGTGCTGCAGGGAAGACCCTAAATCGCTTCAGGAGCGACATGTGTGCGGAAAAAGCGATTCACGTTGTTCTTGAATCGCTGCAAATGTACTCGGTGGGAAACACAGCCTTGGGCAAATTGTTCCAAAAGGATGATGTTTTCCATATAAAAGACTGCTTGAAAAGCGTTGTACGTGGAGTAACAAGCTGAACCTCATACGAATGTGAAGTATAATGCGACGTGTATTTCTAACATGCACCGCTCTGGAAGGAATTAAGCGGGCTACATTCTTCGAACGCTTTCCATGAAAATACTTGTAGAACAGACTCAAGTCGTCAACCGTTCGTCGATGTTCCAGCGAATCAAGACCGCCGGTCAGTTCCGGTTCTCCAATCAGACGAACAGTTCTTCTCTGAACAGAATCCAACAAATGCAGTATATGTTTGGGAGCGGAGCCCCAAACATGGGAGCAGTATTCCATAGTTGCTCCCAAATTAACGCCCAACAAATTGAGTGACGATGCTAGGGGAATGGAGTGCCCCGACATAACTATCTCGGGTTCAGCAACGTTAACTTTTTTAGAAAAAACTGCCGCCTAGGTTTTCTAGCGTTAAATTCCACTTGGTTACTGTCACCTTAAGATAGAACTTCTTCCAGGTCTTTGTTAAGTTGAACGACCTCCGACTGTCTGCTAATATTCGCCTGAGCAGCCGATATCCGAGCGTTCAAAGTGAATGAAGAGATAAGCGTACTGTCATCTGCAGAGCTTAAGATTGGATTCCCGATCTTTTCCAGCAGATCGTTAATGTAAATAAGAAAGAGAGTAGGAGACAGTATGGAGCCTTGGCGCACACCGGCGTTGATAGTGAAGGTGTTAGAAAGAAATCCGTCGACCGCCACTCGTAAAGAACGCTCTCTGAGGAAACATGAGTAAACAAAACACACCACAAACAGAACTTTTCAGACATATCACATGAGCGTAGCTTAGCCAATAGTCCATCGTGCCAAACACGGTCGAATGCCTTGGATAAGTCAAGAGCAACCGCTCGAGATTCTCCAAAGTGTTCAGTTGCGTTGTTCCAAACATGTGTTACATAAGTCAGAAGATCTCCTGTTGATCTATGTTTACGAAAGCCATATTGGTGATCGTTAATAATATTGAATCGCTCAAGATATTTAGAAGATGCTGATTGATAACCTTTTCCATTTATCTGGAACAGATCCTCACTATGACTAACAATCATTACTTTGCTTTTTCGATACTTACCGAGGATTAAATGTGATATGTTTTATATAGACATTGTTTCTAACATTGATATATTGTAGGTTGCTCGTCCTGTATAAAAATCCGGATATTCAAGTAAAATCGTCATTGATGTTTTCACGTTAACAAAATTATTTTGAGGTCTAGTCTTCTATTTTAAATATAACTAATTAAATTATCCATTTAAGCATAAGCTCTTGAAACAGAGACGGCTTAATTTTGTTTTGATTATTTACTGATAAATATATCCATTTGGAACCCCAAAACGTCCGAACTTCGCTTTCAAAAGCTCAGATAGAACGGCATATGTCTCAAGGTATCGAACACATACAAGACAAGGATGAAAGAAATGGGCATTATTCAGCCCTACATCTTCTTTCTTTTTTTCGGGAAGGCAATGGGAAACCACCCGTAGTATCATGCCTATTAAAGCCCTCTCACTTTGGCCGTTCGGAACCAGCATTAAACTATAGCTCCCTTTTGTCTATGGAAACAATTAAAAAGGCACCAACCACAGGTAAAGGCGAGTGGGCCTACGTCCGTATCAGGTATGACACTTTAAGAAGAAGAAGATATCTTCTTTAGTATGGAATTGTGTGCACAGCTTAGGTCAGGGGATAAATTCTAGTTCCGATCAGTTCAGATAATTCACGGTTAAGTTAAAACTCAAACTAACATGAATAGTCAATTTGGTGTTTCAGCCATATAGTTCTTTACAATGTTCTAATTACAAGTATGTGTCTCATGAAGTCGCAAGCAAAACGTCAGAATGTAATTTACATTCATCCATTCTAAATTAACGCATGCATATTTGTTCAAGTTTAATAAAGATTTTGTTGATTTCGTAATAAGCAAACGATCAAGGGCCGTAAATTCGTCTAGGAGTTCATGTTGGTGCAATCTTGTAAAGACTAATGTATTCACCCTCTACTGGATGCTGTTGGTTTAAGGATTAATGCTTACTCTTTCCGCATGCAGGCCCAATTTCGTTAATGGAATGTTTAAACACTTTTTAACATTTCCTCTTTAATGGTGAAGTTAATAATTTAACTCCGACAAATCGAAAACTAATGCATCAATAGCCTGCATATCCTTCTAAGGGACAGCTTGAGCCACAACGTGGGTAAGTTAAATAATCAACCAGAACTTCTTTGAGGTTAGCAGAAGTCGCACAACAACTGAAAACTCAGTACGATCTGTCGATATTATTGAGAATTTCTTAAGATCAGCTTTACAATATTTTCATGGTTACAATCAGATGAGCAAATTTCGCCAGGATAAGCCAACATTATACATTTCAAACACATCTTCCGCAGTTATTCTAGAGGTGATATACCTTGACCTTCACATAGCTACGATTTACGTGCCATGAACACATTTAGGTGACGTAATTTTTAAAAAATAATTATTTCAGAGCTATAGTTTAATATATAATATTGATGACAATTTAAAATTTTTATGGGCCACCCTGTATATGAGTCGATGCCTTATTGTAAAACACTTCCGACGAGTCGTAGAAGATTCTCTTAAAATCAAACAAGTCGAAGGAAAACCCGAGAATTTTAATTACAAGCCTAAAACAGGACTCGTGTTCAATAAGAAAACGTAAATTTTATGAAATGCGGGTTGCGAGTGTGACGTTCGGGCTTAAGAGTAACTCTATTTTTTATTTTAAAGCCCAAGTGCGTCTTGGGAAATCAGGTTCAATCATTTCAACATACGCACTGACGTTTTTCAATAAAATTCGGGAAATACAAAATATATGTCTATGCAATATAAGGTCAACTAAGATAAAAATAATATTTTTATTGTTTATTTTTCTTCAGTTCTAATCTATTATTAATATGTCAATAAGATAGTAAATTACTGCAATTAATTTTATCTAACTTACATATATGTCTGTTGACATGTAAACACTTTCGTGACGGTACACAAAGATGACTCGCACAATTTAAAAAATGTGATTTTTCCTAGTGATTCCCTAGTAAACAAGTAGTTCCAAAATAAATACTAAATTTAACTTTCTCACGCCGGAGAATAACTTTATTACAAGTATTCCCACTTGATATTTGAAAAAGTTTTTTTTTATTGTTAACCTTCCCCCCTGATTAGGGATTTTACCCTTTTTTATAATCTAAGGATACACTGGTCAACACTAGTCATGCCACACGAACTTTGATAGCTAATACTGTTTTAGCTAACTACCCTTATTATTAAACTGCACCTGTTTTGTTTCGATTAGCCTCAGTTTTCTTGTGATACGGTAATAACATACTTATAACTAGTACTACGGCAATAAAAGCAAAGGAGCGTTCGCGAAGAAATAGTCATGAAACTATTTGTCTGTGATTTCATCAAAATATTGTGATTTATTAACTGCGTTAACATGTCGAGAAAGCGTAATAACGATCCTAACTCTTTTTGTTATGTTTGTGGTAAACTGACTTTCAAAAAACAAAGACGAAATTTCACAAAACTAGTCTTGGAGAGTTATCACCGGTATTTTGCTTTCGCTGTGGCCCATCAAGACAAATCCGGGGCCCCTCATATTAATTACATAACGTGTGTGAAGAATTTAACCGATTGGAAGAAAGGGCCCCGTCATATGCGGTTTGCTGTACCCATGATTTGGACCGAACCAAGAGATCACATCTCGGACTGCTATTTTTGTCTTACTGACGTAAATGGTATAAATTTCAAGAAAAAACACACAGTTATTTCCCCTAATTTACCTTCAGCCATGAGACCAGTCCCTCACAGTGAAAATTTGCCTATACCAGTTGCATCTACGTCCGTTGAGATTGACGATACACAATCCTCCACTTCAAGCCAATGTGTTGATGAGGACGATGACTCTGAGTTTGAAGAAATTCTAACCACGCCACCCTTGATAACTCAAGGAGACCTCAAAGATTTGGTTCACGATTTAAATTTGTCAAAAAGCAGTCAGGAATATTAGGATCTCGATTTAAAGGATGGAATTTGCTACATCATGAAACTAAAATCAGCTATTTTCGAAATCGTGTATTGTAATGATATAAATGGGATTATGAAGATTTTGGAAATCGATTTTGATCCCTTCCAGTGGCGTTTATTCATTGACTCTTCTAAAACAAGTCTAAAAGCAGTGTTACTGCATAACGGAAGTATACTTCCTTCTGTACCTCTGGTCCATGTTGCTAATATGAAAGAAACTTATGAAAACATGAAGTTATTACTTGAAAAAATGAAGTACAGTACATATTCTTTCAAAATCTGTGGCGATTTAAAAGTAGTTGCCCTATTACTCGGACTTCAGCTGGGTTATAGTAAATTCTGCTGCTTTTTATGTGAATGGGACATTCGAGACAGTACAAACCACTATCATAAAAAAATATGGTCTACGCGTGCATCCTTAATTCCTGGACAAAAGAATGTGAAGTATTTATCCCTTGTAGAGCCATCTGAAGTACTCCTTCCACCATTGCATATCAAATTAGACCTGATCAAAAATAAATTCTGTAAAGGCAATGGATCGCAATGGGAGTGGATTTTTGTATCTAAAAGAAAAATTCCCCAAAATAAGTGATGCAAAGATAAAAGAGGGTATTTTCGTAGGACCTCAAATCAGGGAGTTAATAAAAGGTCCGGTATTCGAAGAAAAATTGAGCGATTTAGAAAAACCAGCATGGAAATCTTTTAAGAATGGTGTTGAAAATTTTTTGGGTAACCATAAGAGTGAGAGCTACAGAGAGTTGGTTAGCGAGCTATTGTTGGCTTATTGCATTGGGTTCCAACATGTTACTCAAGATTCATTTTTTAGACTCACACCTGGATTTTTTCCTCAGAATTTGGGGGCTATGAGCGATGACCACGGAGAAAGGTTCCATCAGGACATTTCTAAGATGGAAAAACGTTACCAGGGCAAATGGAACCCAAATATGTTGGCAGATTACTGCTGGACAATCAAAAGAGACCAACCAGGATCTAAATTTGCTAGAAAATCTTAGATCGTAACTTCATAATAAAACTTTTTTTACATTTTTGGTTTAGGAGGTCATTGTTTTTTAAAATATTTTAAATTACTTAAGAGAATAAAGTTATTGGCTAACAGATTTTTTTTTTAATGTTTGTTTTTACTGCCAACCACCTATTAAAGTAAAAAATGTCCATGTGGCACGACAGAGTTACAATTTTGTTTACCAGTGATATCGGCGAGGATGTCGTAATACCCATCAATGTTGTTCAAGTGCCGAAACATACATTTTTCTATTTCAAAGCACCTTTTTAGGCAACGTCGTAGTGCTGCAACGGACGTTATTGCATTATTTCTAACAACTACTATCTGTGTATGTGGCCAGACAAAATAAATTAAAAATAACGGGCCAAGTGCAAGTCGGATTTGCGCAATTAGTGGTCCGTGCGTCGTTTGCTGTTAAAATAAAAAATTTTGTTACAGAGGTATAAAATGATCAACAACTTCACAAAACACACCCCAAATGAGTTTTCAACGAAGTTTTTTTCCGATTTTTACTGAAAATTGATGCCCTTGAAATTTTTGTTTTTTATATACCAGATAAATTATTAAAGGTAATGCACTCGTGATAATTTTTATTCAATCTACATCCTGTGGAGAATATTCCAGGATTTTTCAAAATTTTCTGACCAGTACTTTTCGAGATAAGGAGGGGGGCACAGCGATTCTTTACAATTTTTTAAAAATAATACAAAGAAAGGTGTGCGCAAGTATTACATTATATATGTATATTTTTGAATTCGTGTTTTTACAAGCCTTCATTTGACACTCCACTTGATGACCGGGTAAAAAATATTTTTTTTACTTCCGATTTCACCCTCCAAAACTAACCCCTTAAGTCAAAATTGAACGTTCAAAACTACACGGCTCTGATGAGGCCTTCAATTCTTATATTAACGCCAAATTCAACTTTCTATGTCAAGGAGTTTCGGAGAAAATCGGGTATGACAGACAGACAGACCGACAGACGGAAGGACCGACACCGAAGTAATCTTATAAGTGTTCTGTACGGAACACTAAAAAAGGCCGACCAAAAGTTAATGGGCATTCGTAAAATAAAAAATTTTTTATCTATTAAAAACTTTGGTTTCAATTTTTGGAGCTTACAACAATAATGGTTAATGATGATCCACCATTTTTGTTCTTTTTTTCAAATTTCTTTTTATATCTTCAAGATCAGTAAGCGTTGAATACTCGTAATACTATTTTTTATAAAATTTAATATTTATTCACGATCTTGAAGTACTGGGACCTCGACCGCTTCTACGCCCCTGCAAGTTTTATATTATATATATTTTTTAGCTCGTATTTTTACAAGCGTTCATTTGACACCCCGCTTGATGAGCCGGTAATTTTTTTTTTTACTTTCGATTTCACTCCCCAAAACTAACCCCTTAAGTTAAAATTTAACGTTCAAAACTACACGGCTCTGATGAAGCCATCAATTCCTATATTAGTGTCAAATAATTTCGGGGAAAATCGGGTGTGACAGACGGACAGACACTGAAATGATCTTATAAATGTTCCTTACGGAACACTAACAACTAAGTATATCGACCTGCCGGGGATTGGCACCTGAGACCTTCTGCACCGCAAGCAATTTATTATTTTTTTATTTCAAAAATCCTTTATTGATTTTAAATTTTTTACAACTTTTTACAGCTAATCCAAATAATTTTCTTTAAAGAGGAGTCACAATACAATATTATATTCGCTTCCTCAAAACTCGGGCATTGCCAGAAGGCCTGTTGTAAAGCCTAAGGCCGTTCCCTGGTTTGTCGGTACGATATCGTTTTTGTCGGTGTGCCTGACTTGCGCGGGATGCACTGGCGTGGAGCAAGTCAGGTGGGTTTTATTGAAATATAGGCGTTCGGCATGTTTTCGTTACCGACTCGGTACCGAGCATGCCAAGAAAAGCGATACCGCACCGGCAAATCAGGAAGCGGCCTAATGGTTAGAATTATCTGTATTACTATTAGATTTTTTTCGACAGTTTCCTGGTATTACCTTATAATGTTTTACTTAATTTATTTTTGCTTTTGCTTAGCTTAATATTATCTATATATACTTTATGTTCTATTCAAATTACCTAATTTCCTTAAGTGTTTTAACAGTTTTTTAAAAAACCTCTTTTATGTTATAATTATATTCACAAAGTGATAACCTAAGTTAAATTTTATTTGGTAGACCTGCCTAACTGTGGGTGGTCCGCCAACGATACGTGTTCTATTTTTAATTTTTTGAATATATTGTGACTATACTTAACACTATGATAGTCATATTTTCATTTATTATCAGAAACTGCTTATTTCCGCAGTCGTTTTACGCTTATGTATATTAATTTATGCTATTCTACTTATAGATAGATAGATAGATAATGTTTTTATTTATTCCTTGTAAATTACAAAGCTCCGTGTAGGAGCGTGGAACAATGTCAAAAGTTCTTAAACTAAGAAATATTGCATTCTATCAAATATTCTAGTTATACACATAAAAATAGCCGTGATTCATCAGCAAAGAACTCCTCCAAACTATAAAAACGCCTTACGGACTAAATAATTCTTAATTACTAGTTTCAGCAAGTATGTTCTTAAAATTCTAACATGATTAGGAAAACTATTGTACAATCTTAGAATACAAAAATGTACATTTTTTTTGTATATAGGAATATTTACTTTTATTTGGTTTTAAATCATTTTTTAATCTAGTGTTATGTTCATGAACTCTTATGCATTCTTGAAATAGGTCTTTATTACTATGAACAAATAACAGTGCTTCATATATATACAAACTTATTACAGTAAAAATCCGTTTTGAAATGAATACGTTTTTACAACTATCCCTTGCCTTCATTCTGTACAATACTCTTAGACACCTCTTCTGCAAAACCAGAATTCTGTTTATTTCACAGGAATTTCCCCAAAAGATGATTCCATATCTCATACGAGAATGAATGTAGACGTAATAAGAAGACAGTGCTGCGTCTTCACCAACATAATTTAAAATGACTCTTAGCGCATAACAATACTTAGCCTTATTATTGGCCAAAACACTGACATGACACTTCCAGTCAAGTCGCCTGTCCACAATCACTCCAAGAAATAAAATCTCATCTCCCGAAACTACATCAATGTTGTCATATGTTACACGTTCATTACTTCTGTTAGAAAATAGAATGATCTGTGTTTTTGAGATATTTAAAAGTAGATCGTTCGAAGTAAAATATTGCTTTAATAGGTCTAGTGTATTAACCACTTTTTGAAGTAAGAGATGTTTATTATCCTCTTTAAAGATAAGGGTAGTATCATCGGCATACAGCACTATATATCATACGACACTTTAGGCAATTCATTAGACCACAATATATATAACAAGGGTCCTAAAATTGAACCTTGAGGTCCACCCTTTTTTATTATGACCTTCTCAGAGCAAGCAAGCTTTCCACAAGGGTCTGTTTCAATAACACATTTTGTTCTGTTTTTTAAATATGATTTTATCAGCTGAAGAGTTACACCTCTAATTCCATACTTAAGAGAATAAAATTCTTGGCTAACAGATTTTTTTTTAATGTTTGTTTTTACTGCCAACCACCTATTAAAGTAAAAAATGTCCATGTTGCACGACAAAGTTACAATTTTGTTTAAGTGATATCGGCGGAGATGTCGTAATACTCATCAACGTTGTCCAAGTGCCGAAACATACATTTTTGTATTTCAAAGCACTTTTTTAGGCAACGTCGTAGTGCTGCAACGGACGTTATTGCAATATTGCTAACAACTACTACCTGTGTATGTGGCCAGATATAATAAATTAAAAATAACGGGCCAAGTGCAAGTCGGATTTGCGCAATTAGTGTTCCGTGTGTCGATTGCTGTTAAAATAAAAAATTTTGTTACCGAGGTATAAAATGATAATGACTTCACAAAACTCACCCCAAATGAGTTCTCAACGAAGTTTTTTTCCCGATCTTTACTGAAAACCGATGACCTTAAAATTTTTGTTTTTTTATATACCAGATAATTATTAAAGGTAATGCACTCGTGATAATTTTTGTTCAGTCTACATCCTGTGGAGAATATTCCAGAATTTTTCAAAATTTCTTGATCAGTACTTTTCGAGATAAGGGGGGAACAGCGATTTTTCGCAATTTTTTAAAAATAATACAAAGAAACGTGTGCGCAAGTATCACATGATATATGTATATTTTTGAATTCGTGTCTTTACAAGTTTTCATTTGACCCTCCAGTTGATGACCTGCTAAAAAATTTTTTTTTCACTTCCGATTTCACCCCCCAAAATTAACCTCTTAAGTCAAAATTTAACGTTCAAAACTACACGGCTCTGATGAGGCCATCAACTTTCTATGTCAAATAGTTTCAGAGAAAATCGGGTGTGACAGACAGACAGACAGACAGACGGACGGACCGACATCGAAGTAATCTTATAAATGTTCTGTACGGAACACTAAAAAAGTCCGACCAAAAGTTATTGGGCATTGCGAAATACAAAATTATTTATAACAAATTCCAGAAGTCGAATCGACCTTAGATCTTTTGTACATTTCTTCCTGAGGGTTCAGACCCGTGAAATAAAAAAACTGTTTATCTATTAAAAAATTTTGGTTTCAATTTTTGGAGCTTACAACAATAATGGTTAATGATGATCCTCCATTTTGTTTTTTTTTGAAATTTCTTTTTATGTCTTCATGATCAGTAAGCGTTGAATACTCGTAATACTATTTTTTATAAAATTTAATATCTATTCACGATTTTGTAGTACTGGGACCACGACCACTTCTACGCCCCTGCAAGTATTATATTATATATATTTTTGAACTCGTGTTTTTACAAGCGTTCATATGACACCCCACTCGATGACCTGGTAATTTTTTTTTCTACTTTCGATATCACTCCCCAAAATTAACCCCTTAAGTCAAAATTTAACGTTCAAAACTACACGGCTCTGATGAAACCATCAATTTCTATATTAGTGCCAAATATCAACTTTATATGTCAAATAATTTCGGAGAAAATCGGATGTGTCAGACGGACAGACATTGAAATGATCTTATAAGTGTTCCTTACGGAACACTAACAAATAAGTATACCGACCTGCCGGGGAATAGCACCCGAGACCTTCTGCACCGCAAGCAATTTATTATTATTTTTTTAATTTCAAAAATCCTTTATTGATTTTAAATTTTTTAGAACTTTTTACAGCTAATCCAAATAATTTTCTTTAAGGAGGAGTCACAATACAATATTATATTCGCTTCCTCGTAACTCGGGCATTGCCAGAGCGCCTGTTGTAAAGCCTAAGGCCGCTCCCTGATTTGTCGGTACGGTATCGTTTTTCTCGGTGTGCCTGGCTTGCGCGGGATGCACGGGCGCAGAGCAAGTCATGGAGGTTTCATTGATATATAGGCGTTCGGCAGGTTTTCGTTACCGAATCGGTACCGAGCATACCGAGAAAAACGATACCGCACCGGCAAATCAGGGAGCGGCCTAATGGTTAGAATTAACTGTATTACTATTAGATTTTTTTTCGACAGTTTCCTGGTATTACCTCATAATGTTATACTTAATTTATTTTTGGTGTTGCTTAGCTTAAAATTATCTATATATACTTTATGTCCTATTCTAATTACCTAATTTCCTTATTTGTTTTACCAGTTTTTTAAAAAAACTTCCTTTGTGTTGTAATTATATTCAAAAAGTGATAACCTAAGTTAAATTTTATTTTGTAGACTTGCCTATCTGTGGGTGTTCCGTCTACAGATATACGTGTCCTATTTTTAATTTTTCGGATATCTTGTGACTATACTTAATACTATGTTAATCATATTTTCATTTATTATCACAAACTGCTTATTTCCACAGTCGTTTTACGGTTATTTTAAATAACCTTAAAATATATGTTAATTTATGCTATTCTACGTACATTTCCTTATTGCTATATATGTATATTAGTCTATATTAGTAAGCACGTAAGTTACTACGCCACGGAACCACAGGCCGCCACAGTTGGTGAGAGTGAGATGCAAATCACAAGGAAAAGTTGAGTGGGGATTTTTAAAATATTTACAAATAAAAAGTGACATTTTCTTTAATATATTATTTTTGTCGAGATTGGAACTACTAAAGAAATAACATAATTTTCGAATTTCTCTTGGAGAAATTTTCTCCCAACCATTCTAGCTACCAGGATTATCGTTAATAAAAGTCATAATGTCACCCCACGCCATAATGCCGGCCTCTTCCCGCTTTCCAATGCCTCACATGCGCATATAAAGTGAGGCGGCGTCTCCTCATCCTCCAGACAGTCCGGACATGTCGAGACGTCATTAACACCCACCAGTGCTGAATGCCTTCTCAACCTACACTGCTCTGGGAGAATCTTCCCAAGGGAATTCGGAACATGTCTTCTTTTATTGAGCAGCCATTTGAGGCGCGCTTTTCCAAGCTACGATACAAAGTCCTTGGCCGTCTGCATCCTTGGTTCCGATATTGTCGCTCTCGAGCACCGGTCGGCCCATTCCTTGAGGACAGCCCTCGTATGTCTCTTTGATATACCTAAAGCAGGTTCGGGTCCGTACCTTTTACTTTGCCTCAACCCCTTTTTTTTTAGTGTTCCGTACGGAACACTTATAAGATCACTTCGGTGTCTGTCCGTCTGTCTGTCCGTCTGTCCGTCTGTCCGTCTGTCCGTCTGTCACACCCGATTTTTCATAGAAAGTTGAAATTTGGTAGTAATATAGGAATTGATGGCCTCATCAGAGCCATGTAGTTTTGAAAGTTAAATTTTGATTTAAGGGGTTAGTTTTGGGGGGTGAAATCGGAAGTGAAAAAAAAATTTTTTTACTAGGTAATCGAGTGTGGTGTCAAATGAAAGCTTGTGAAAACACGAGTAAAATATATATATATAATGTAATACTTGCGCGCACTTTTCTTTGTATTATTTTTAAAAAATCGCGAAAAATCGCTGTCCACCCGCCTTATCTCGGAAAGTACTTATCAAAAAATTTTGAAAAAATTCTGGAATATTCTCCACGGGGTGTAGATTGAACGAAAATTATCACGAGTGCATTACCTGTAATAATTTATCTGATATATAAAAAAAACAGAAATTTCAAGGTCATCAATTTTCAGTAAAGATTGGAAATAAACTTTGTTGAAACTTATTTGGGGTGTATTTTGTGAAGTCACTGATCATTTTATATCACCGTAACATAAATTTTCAATTAAGGGATTCGTTTTGATGGGTGAAATCGGAAGTGAAAAAAAAATTTTTTTACATCGAGTGTGGTGTCAAGTGAAAGCTTGTGAAAACACGAGTAAAAAATATATATATATAATGTAATACTTACGCACACTTTTCTTCGTATTACTTTTAAAAAATCGTGAAAAATCGCTGTCCCCTACCTTATCTCGAAAAGTACTGATCAAAAAATTTTGAAAAAATCCTGGAATATTCTCCACGGGGTATAGATTGAACGAAAATTATCATTACCTTTAATAATTTATCTGGTATAGAAAAAAACCAAAATTTCAAGGTCACCAGTTTTCAGTAAAGATTGGAAATAAACTTTGTTGAAAACTTATTTCGGGTGTGTTTTGTGAAGTCACTGATCATTTTATATTACCATAACATAAATTTTGACTTAAGGGATTCGTTTTGAGGGTGAAATCGGAAGTGAAAAAAAAATTTTTTACTAGGTCATCGAGAGTGGTGTCAAATGAAAGCTTGTGAAAACACGAGTAAAAAATATACATATAATGTAATACTTGCGCACACTTTTCTTCGTATTACTTTTAAAAAATCGTGAAAAATCGCTGTCCTCTATCTTATCTCGAAAAGTACTGACCAAAAAATTTTGAAAAAATCCTGAAATATTCTCCACGGGGTATAGATTGAACGAAAATTATCATTACCTTTAATAATTTATCTGGTATAGAAAAAAACCAAAATTTCAAGGTCACCAGTTTTCAGTAAAGATTAGAAATAAACTTTGTTGAAAACTTATTTGGGGTGTGTTTTGTGAAGTCACTGATCATTTTATATTACCGTAACATAAATTTTGACTTAAGGGATTCGTTTTGATGGGTGAAATCGGAAGTGAAAAAAAAATTTTTTTACTAGATCATCGAGTGTGGTGTCAAATGAAAGCTTGTGAAAACACGAGTAAAAAATATATATATAATGTAATACTTGCGCACACTTTTCTTCGTATTACTTTTAAAAAATCGTGAAAAATCGCTGTCCTCTATCTTATCTCGAAAAGTACTGACCAAAAAATTTTGAAAAAATCCTGAAATATTCTCCACGGGGTATAGATTGAACGAAAATTATCATTACCTTTAATAATTTATCTGGTATAGAAAAAAACCAAAATTTCAAGGTCACCAGTTTTCAGTAAAGATTGGAAATAAACTTTGTTGAAAACTTATTTGGGGTGTGTTTTGTGAAGTCACTGATCATTTTATATTACCGTAACATAAATTTTGACTTAAGGGATTCGTTTTGATGGGTGAAATCGGAAGTGAAAAAAAAAATTTTTTACTAGGTCATCGAGAGTGGTGTCAAATGAAAGCTTGTGAAAACACGAGTAAAAAATATACATATAATGTAATACTTGCGCACACTTTTCTTCGTATTACTTTTAAAAAATCGTGAAAAATCGCTGTCCTCTATCTTATCTCGAAAAGTACTGACCAAAAAATTTTGAAAAAATCCTGAAATATTCTCCACGGGGTATAGATTGAACGAAAATTATCATTACCTTTAATAATTTATCTGGTATAGAAAAAAACCAAAATTTCAAGGTCACCAGTTTTCAGTAAAGATTAGAAATAAACTTTGTTGAAAACTTATTTGGGGTGTGTTTTGTGAAGTCACTGATCATTTTATATTACCGTAACATAAATTTTGACTTAAGGGATTCGTTTTGATGGGTGAAATCGGAAGTGAAAAAAAAAATTTTTTTACTAGATCATCGAGTGTGGTGTCAAATGAAAGCTTGTGAAAACACGAGTAAAAAAAATATATATATAATGTAATACTTGCGCACACTTTTCTTCGTATTACTTTTAAAAAATCGTGAAAAATCGCTGTCCTCTATCTTATCTCGAAAAGTACTGACCAAAAAATTTTGAAAAAATCCTGAAATATTCTCCACGGGGTATAGATTGAACGAAAATTATCATTACCTTTAATAATTTATCTGGTATAGAAAAAAACCAAAATTTCAAGGTCACCAGTTTTCAGTAAAGATTGGAAATAAACTTTGTTGAAAACTTATTTGGGGTGTGTTTTGTGAAGTCACTGATCATTTTATATTACCGTAACATAAATTTTGACTTAAGGGATTCGTTTTGATGGGTGAAATCGGAAGTGAAAAAAAAATTTTTTTACTAGATCATCGAGTGTGGTGTCAAATGAAAGCTTGTGAAAACACGAGTAAAAAATATATATATAATGTAATATTTGCGCACACTTTTCTTCGTATTACTTTTAAAAAATCGTGAAAAATCGCTGTCCTCTATCTTATCTCGAAAAGTACTGACCAAAAAATTTTGAAAAAATCCTGAAATATTCTCCACGGGGTATAGATTGAACGAAAATTATCATTACCTTTAATAATTTATCTGGGATAGAAAAAAAAAAACAAAATTTCGAGGTCACCAGTTTTCAGTAAAGATTGGAAACAAACTTTGTTGAAAACTCATTTGGGGTCTGTTTTGTGAAGTCACTGATCATTTTATACCACCCTAACAAAATTTTTTATTTTAAAAAACAATCAACGTACGGAACACTAATTGTGCAAGTTCAACTTGCACTTGACCGGTTTTTTTGTAAAGTTGAAATGCCAGAAGAAAGCTGTGCCTTAAATGATTATTCGCGTTTGTCTATTTTGCAACACTGTTAATCCCACTAAATTCTAGTTGCTATGAGTATCTTCCCTGCGCTTTTTCGTTTACAGGGTTGTATAATGGAATTTATCTTAGTTGCAAACACCCATAGGGTGGATACAAAATTTCAATTTAAATACCTACCTACCTCTGAAAAGTTCTCGGCCTGATACAAAGATGGCGCTAGAAAGTGTGAAACCATAATTGTATTGGAAAGTTTCATCTTTTACATAAACACATGTAAAATTTTATTTCGATCTGTCAGTTCATCCGAGCCATAACAGCTGTTTAATATTGAAGTGTGTGTTTTTATGAAAAATATTGAATATCGTGCAGTGATTAAATTCTTTGTTTTGGATGATTTAACATGAACAGAAATTTATCCGAAATTGTTAAAAATGTATAACGATGCATCACCTTCCCTTTCTACTGTGAAAATACGGGCTGCTCTTTTTAAATCTGGTCATCTCGAAAATGATCCACGCGAAGGTCGTCCAAAAACTGTTACAACACCACAAATCATTCAACAAGTCCATGATATGGTCACAGTAAACACACTATACAGTAGCGAAACTCAAGGATAACCGCATAGGAAAAATCGGGTTCGTTTTCAGAAGGTCACGTGGCAATCCGCCATGTTAAAAGTGGACCAGCACGAGATTTGAAATACAAATAAAGTTGTGAAAAGTTTTATCATTCAAAATCATAGATATAGAAATGTTTGAAAATTTTTGATTTGTTATTTAATACAACATGAGTAATATAAAAGTTAATGCCGCATGAGTAATAAAAAAAAACAAAAAGAAACGAGCACTTTGTTAGAAAAGAAATGAATACAGGGGAAAAACTTGATAGGAAGGTATTTGATGGAATTCTTCATATTCAACTTCAGTTTTTAATAACCTTATCCAAAAATTCAAAAGTCTATCAAAGTTAAACGTCACTGTTTGAGGTTAAAGTTTTATTTACATCATTTTTCAAGTAAATTTGTGATTAAAGATGTTTTCTAAGGACTAAATTAATTTAATTTTAACATACGTAATACTTAATGCTATTTTTCTTGTGCCGTGAAATAAAAACATATTGTCAACATTTTCTAAAATAAGAGCATTTTTTTCCAAGCAGTGTTGTGTTGTTTGGTGTGATAGATCGCTTGTTAATTAAAAAACACTGTATCTAGTTTTTTGGTACTTGTTTTTTCTTAAACTACAAAACTATATTGTGTAACTTTGAGAAAGGTTAATATAATATTATTAATGAATTATGAACGTATATGTATAGACCTCTATTTTCTATGTGAATGATTTTTAAAGGTTCCATATCTTTTTGTGTTCTGTTATCCGTATTGCCTTTTGATAACGTAATTAACGCTTGCTTTTATGTACAATGAATTAATATTTACATCAAAGAGTCAATACAGTAATTTCCTAATTATATTTACATACAATACTTAGTTATGACCAAGCTGACTTGTCAATTACAACTATGTTGGGAATGTGGAATCTTTGGCACAATGACACTACTCAGTATATATCACCACTACACCAAACACTTTATTTTTGCACTCGACGCGCGTTTCGCTAACCACATTAGCTTCATTAGGAGAAATGATGGACTCATATATACTGAGTATTGTCAATTACAGTTTAAAAGGAAAATAACTATGTTTAATTTATAGTATAGGTATACAACAATAGAAATAAGTTCTTTATAGGAGGAATATTAATAACAGGTAACTAAATCTTCAGAATTTTAATAGTAAGCATAATTACCATCAAAATGGACTTCGATTAAGTGTACTGTCCATTTAACGAACTTATTTTGAGAATATTTTACCCTTTGGCACACATCGTCTGACAAAATCATATTACAAAAATTTCTTTGGAATCACATTAAATTTTTTCTTATTTTAATAGCATATTTGATTCAATAATCGATTTATATCAGTTATTTCAATAATCCCATTCCCCAATGGTTTTGTGATCTCAACACTACACTTAATATTTAAACTTTCAAACCGAACTTATAAGAAAATAAAATATACTGTCTAAAATTTGAAAATAATAAATATGTTGTTATAGGTTCTGTATTCGTTACAATATATTCACAGAAACTTTTGAAAGATTGACATGAAACAGGAGCAATGTAATTTATAGAGAAAAATAGAAAAAAAAAATCACGTTCAGAGTATTAATTGTACTTGCAATTAAACAGTGTTAAATTTATCAGGTTTATTATTAGAAAAGGTGTGTCAAACAATTAATACAAATGAAGTTATTGAAAACTAGAAGCCTCTTGAAAATACACCTTTAAAAAAAAAAAAAAAAATGTTTTATTTATAATTTACACAAATATAAATAGTTTTAAATAACTGAATATTAGTTTACACAAAAATATAAATCTTTCTAAAAACCAGAATTTGGAGGATTATTTATTAATCATAAAAAAAATTACACAGGCACACAAAAAAAGTTTTTCACTACCGAACAGATCGCTATACCTATATGTATTTTTAGACGCTGAAACCGAATCCGAGGTCAGAATTGAGCAATCACGTCAGGATTTTTAAATAACCAGCCGAACTAAGTTTAGAAATAAATGTCAAGCTTTAATGACCAAATCACTCTACCAATACGAACGTTTTATTAAATCAATCAAGGTTCCCTGGAAGGCCGTCTCTTGAGCAAATACGTCTAAACAAAACGTACATTAGTAATCATAATATTGTTTTATGCATATTATTTTTTCAAAAAATGCATTTAAGATAGTGAAAAGTTGTCTTGTGAAAGCAAGCAATAGAGGTTTATTAAAATAATCAACAACTCCAACAACTTTAATCGCATACCATGATTTCTATGAAATCGTAGTTTCAACTAAAAACAGAGGAACTGCAAAAAAAAAACATTAATGCAGCAACTTAAACTTTGACGGATAATACTGTTGACGATTACATGTGATGCAAATAAAGCATAATTAAATTTAGTTGAGTGATTGAGTTAGAAATTTCTTATTTGCAAATTTTAGAGCATAAAAAAGTGTGACTCGAGCAAATAATTTGCGAAAATAATTATATGGAATATTGCAATTCTCAACGGCACAACAATAACCTTTCTTTATGATTATATAAATTGTTTCTCAACCTTTTCGATTCTCTTCACTTACAAACGTTTTTAATTCTCTTTTTCTACAAACTCTCTCTTCCTTCTGTATTTATATTCATATAAACTGCAGTCACATCAAGAAACGATGGACAATACATTTCCAAAGACACATTCTGAGATCGGATGTAAACACTGAGCGGCCATTTTGAAAAAGGACCCGTCGACACATGCGCCGTCAAAATTTTGTCACCAAATTGGAGCTCAGTTTCGCTACTGGAGTATGTTTACTGTGATATGGTGTTAGATGATCGACGAGTGAAAGTGCGTGAAATAGCTGAGGCCATGAACATCTCAAAAGAATGAATTGGAAATATTTTGCATGAAGAATTTCATATGAAAAAACTTTATGCAAGATGAGTGCCGCATTTGCTATCAATTGACCAAAAACACATTCGAATGCGTATTTCTCAAGCGTGTTTGGATCGTTTTAAGCTAAATAAAGTAGTTTAACTACTTTAAAAACCAGCTCTCAGACAAGATTCATCACTAGAGAATACATTCCTACCTTACCTGTTGAACAGGTCAGGTACAACTATTTGACTTGTGCATCTTTAATTCGTTTAGTAACAGTGGGGACTTCGTAGATGAAATACCAGGAAGTAACTCCAAATTGAATTTGTATTAGTTTATATTAAATTTAGTCTATAAGAATCGAGAATTAGTTTTTACACCCTCGTCATCTCGCTCCGAGGTACACCTTCTTCTTCCTGATCCGGTCTACGTGTAAAGGCGCCAGTTTCTTGGTAACATCTGTAGACTTCGAAGACAGTTGACTGGCTCAGGTGCAGTTGCGCAGAGAATACACGTTGGCTATGCCCTTCTTGCAATGACTTGTGCCGTTTCTTCCGGGGTGGTATCCATTTTCCGATGACATAATTAGTACGTAGGTATAGCAGAGATGTTGACGATTTAAGTTCCGATAAAGGAATGATAGGAAAATACAGGTGCATCTGTTTTTATAGGGATGAATAGAGCGCAACGAGTACGTTGCTGAGCGAGCAAAAACAATTCTATTGAATAAAACCGTTTCAATCAGTAAAACTTTTTGGAAATCCAAATGTTTTTGATATTATTGGAAAGAGTAGAAAATTAGCATTCTAATGATACCAAAAATAATATGTTACAACTGTTTAAAAATTAAATTCAAGGATCGGTGTTAATTATATATATATATATATATATATATATATATATATATATATATATATATATATATACATATATATATATATACATATATATATATATATATATATATATATATATATATATATATATATATATATATATATATACATATATACATATATATATATATATATATATATATATATATATATATATATATATATATGTATATATATATATATATATATATATATATATATATATATATATATAACTCGTTACAAACAGTAAACAAAATCTAATATCATTTTTCACTACTTTTTTACTTAGATTAGACGCTAATGTTTAGAAAAATGGATAATAATAATTATTTAAAGAGTTGATTGAGTGGTCCGTTACTTTGTGACAGTACATTTTAACAATAAAACTACTTAATTACTTTGTTAACTGTCACTAAATATATTTGTAAAGATTTTACAATTGCGTTATCGCGATTTCTTAGTACAACTACATTGTCAAACGCTTAACTAAGACTAAAACAGATTTTTGGTATTTTATGTTTATATGATGAACAGATGTGGGTCTATTACATGTTAAAAAAGTTTGAACAAAAGAGAATTTGCTACGTCTAATTGACTATTCAGTAAATTTATATTATGGTCCTTTGAATGTCTGTAAATTTCTATAGATTCTAAGAAGTTGAGTTTTGACCCTTTAGGTTCCATATGGAGTATTTGAAAACAATCGATATTGGGAAAAGTATGGCCTGTTTCTAAGAAATGTTTAGCAAAGTGTGATTTTTCATTTTTTAGCCTATAAGAGGCATTGTGTTCTGCGAATCTTGTCTTGAAATTCCGTCCCGTTTGGCCTACGTAACAGCTATTGCACTCTTGACAATTAAGTTTATAAACTCCTGATTTATTGTATTTATTAGTTTTACCTTTGGCATTAAAAAATATATTGGATAATTTTTGAGCGGGTTTTAAAGCTATTCTTGTTTTTTTTTCGGTAGTGAGAACTTGGGATATTTTATCCGAGATGGGGCCAAAATATGTCAAAGGTATGAATGTTTTCTTTTCTCGGTATTCTTTTACGGGGTAGATTAAGCTGAGAGTGATTTGTTTTCGTTTACGGCTTATTAAGGTATTAATTATTTTAGGTTGGAAGCCGTTATTGAGTGCTATATTTTTGATTGTGTCCAGTTCTTTTTTTAAATTATTTTTACTAAGAGGGATATTGAAGGCTCTATGGATCATAGATCTATAAGCTGCCAGTTTATGGGAGTTAAGGTGTATTGAGTCAGCTGGGATGGTGACATCTGAAAAGGTTGGTTTGCGGAAGATATCGAATTCTAGTCTATTTCTGTTTTTCAAAATTGTAATATCTAAGAAATTTATTTTATTATCGGTTTCCTTTTCAAGTGTGAATTTTATGTTGGGGTGTAAATTATTTAGCTGATTTAAAGTGGAATTTAGTTCAGTATCATTTCCAAGGAAACATACTAAGATGTCGTCCACATATCTAAACCAAAAGAGAATATTTTTCGCGTGTTGAGTTTTTAGAAAACTGTTTTCCAATTCTGACATAAAGATTTCGGCTAGCAAAGGACTAAGTGGAGACCCCATGGCAAGTCCATCTGTTTGTTTGAAAAATTGATTATTGAACTGAAAATAATTTCCGGATATACTTTTCCCAATATCGATTGTTTACAAATACTCCATATGGCACCTAAAGGGTCAAAACTCAACTTCTTAGAATCTATAGAAATTTACAGACATTCAAAGGACCATAATATAAATTTACTGAATAGTCAATTAGATGTAGCAAATTCTCTTTTGTTCAAACTTTTTTAACATGTAATAGACCCACATCTGTTCATCATATAAACATAAAATACCAAAAATCTGTTTTAGTCTTAGTTAAGCGTTTGACAATGTAGTTGTACTAAGAAATCGCGATAACGCAATTGTAAAATCTTTACAAATATATTTAGTGACAGTTAACAAAGTAATTAAGTAGTTTTATTGTAATAATTATTTAATTAAAAGAAAACGTTCAAAGGAAAATAAAACAAGTCACACTAAAGTTATTATTAAGTATGTTGGTACATATACGAGTATAAACGAAAACATTAAAAAACGTAGTTTATACAATAAAATCAGTAATTTTCGTTTGTACAATTTTACTTGAAAAAAGAAATGGCGTTTATATAATTGTCAAGGTCACAGAAACTACCCATATATATTCAGGAACTTCACGAGATTTTAAAAAATTTCGAGTTTCAGTCATTTTCTTAGACATTTCTAAAATGGATGGGACTCGTCTTCGTCGTCATTATCGCTTAAAATCTTTTCAGAAATCACTGATGTCACAATTTGATCATCAGTTAATATTTCTCTCGTCAGTAACTCATTATCAGCACAAACATATTCTTCAAAATTAAAGCGATTAAACATCTTTTTAATCTCGATTTCCACTTTGTTGTAAACAAATTTTAGACAATCAGTAGGATATTCTTGATGTTTTTCAATCGACTGAGTTAATGGTAACTCATCATCTGAGTCATATCTATATTCTTTCTTTAAAAATCTGCCATGCTTAAAACAGTTAGAAATGTTTCTCTACTGACTCTTTGCCAAGCCATATGGATAAAGCTTATAGCGTCCAAGAGAGTTACAGAAAAAATGTTACCTTTATCGATCGTCTCTAACATTTTCATAAGTAAAAATCTTTCTATAACTTTTTAAAGAAAGTATCACATCTTGATCCATAGGCTGGAGCTTTGCACTTGTGTTTGGAGGCATAAAAATCAATTTTGTTTACTGTAGTTCAACTTCAGGGTGCGCTGGACCGTTGTCAATCAAAAGTAATATTTTTCTGTTTATGAATTTTAATTCTTTGTCCCATTTGATCAGTTCGTTTTTAAAAATTTCTGATGACATCCAGGCTTTACTGTTTGATTTGTGCTTTACTGGTAAATGTTTGTTTTTAAAACACCTGGGATTGGCGGACTTTCCTGTCACCAACAATTTTCTTTTTTCTGTTCCAGACATATTTGCAGTTACCAATACAGTAATCCTTACTTTTAATAACTTTCTACCATCACAGTTCTCTCCGACAAACTTTATTGTCTTAACAGGCGTCATCTTGTAAAACAAACCCGTTTCTTCGGCATTAAAAATGTCCTCATATTTATAACTTTCTCGAATTTCCGGCCATACATTGGCCAACACTGATCAAAAACAGTCATATCCACTCCTGCAGTTTCTCCTACTGTCTTATCCCCACTAATATTATGTGGCTTTTTAAATCGTTCAATCCAACTTCTAGAACAGTTAAACTTCGTATTCTCTATTTTCCTTCCCAATTTACTAGCTTTCTCTTGTAAAGTATAGCCGGTATTAGGAACATGTTCATATCATTTTTGACTAAACCATTTAAGGAGTCGAGTCCTTTATCGACTTACTCATGTGTAGATTTTCTTACTTTTTTTACAACTAAAGTTTCTTTTATCATAGATTAATAAGATTTCTTGACTCTTCTTCCATATGGTAGAAACCGTAGATTTAGTTAAATTCAACTGTTTGCAAACATCTCTTTGTTTAACTCCATTTTTTATTTTCCTTATAATATCGTGTTTGTCTTTTAAAGTAAACGCTTTACGTTTTTGTGTACTCATTTTAAAATAAAAACTTAAACATTCACTTTGGTACTTTGATTAAATATGCATTAGAACTGCATAACACAACAAGTGAATTGAAAATAATACTGCTTGAAGTAGCGACATGGCGGAAACAAGTAGAATAGGGGTTCCCAGCGAGTTTCAGTCGCGCGACATCAAGTACAGGGCAATGGCAAGTTCCTTATAAACAGACACAAAACATCCAAATTTGGTTTGCTTTATCCGGAAGTTCGTTATAACCTGGTGCGTTATAACTGATAAAAATTTACATTGGTCTTATAGCAGTTTTTTCGTGCATTATAAAATAGTTCGTTTTAACCGGAAATTCGCTATAAACGGGTTCGTTATAAGCAGACTCCGCTGTATATATATATATATATATATATATATATATATATATATATATATATATATATATATATATATATATATACAGGCGTCGTTTTATAACTGTTGACGAAACTTGGATCCACCACTATACATCAGAGCAAAAAGAACAGTCGAACCAACGAATTGAAGCCGGTGGAAGTGCACCAATAAAGGCTAAAACGCTTCTATCAGCAGGAAAGGATATGACACAGTTTTTTGGGATCACAAAGGTGTTTTGTTGATCGATTATCTTCAAAAACGTAAAACAATTAACTCTGAACATTATTGTAACCCTTTCGATCATTTGGATGCAAAAATATGTAAGAGAAGACCTGCTTTAAAGAAGAAAATGAATGGATTAAAGCACGAATTGCTTGAACGTCCAGCGGATTCACTAGATTTATATGTTTTTAAACCTGAACAAATTCCTGGCTGCAAAACGTGTTACATCAAATGACTAAGCGTTTGCAGTCCTTCCGGAATCACATTTTAATGATGGTTGAAAATAAATGTGTTGAAGTTTATACCTATAATATACATAAAATGCAACGTCCCTCTGTCTGTCTATCTGTTCGTTAGTGCGCTTATCACTGGAGAACCACTTATCTGATTTACGGGCTTTTTTTTTTAAACACACATATGTTCTCTGGTCAGGTTATAGGATATATTTTCTTACGTTAGGTAACATAAGGAATAAGCAGTGACGATAATAGTGAATCAAGTCGGAATAAAGTTTGCCGCTAGCGCGTTCTCTTGCAATCTACTACCTAGACTATTAAATATGGAACAATATCATGTAGCAAAGAATATGATATATACAAAATACAACGTCTCTCTGTCGGTCCGTTAGTACGCTTAGGACTTGAGAACTACTCATCCGATTTACGTGTTTTTTTTTTTAATTAATACATTTGTTCTCTGGCCAAGTTATCTATAATCGTCTATAATATATATATATATATATATATATATATATATATATATATATATATATATATATATATATATGTATATATATATATATATATATATATATATATATATATATATATACATATATATTTTTAATTTAAGTAAATGTTCTCTACCGTCAAAATTTATAAGAAAGGGTAGAGATTTCGGGCAAGCGGTCTTGAATAAAATACTTATTTGTTTTTAAAGGAAAACTCTATATTTCGCTGATATTTTTTTCAGCTTCATCTGGAGTTAAAAACAACCAAAATATTCCTCCTCCTTGAGAGAAGTATCACAGAAAAATACATTTAACTACATATAACTAACATAACTACGAACAGACAAGACGAAACACACGTTCTATGGCTTTGGTTCCATTGCACACCACAGTGTCAGTATATACATATATATATATATATATATATATATATATATATATATATATATATATATATATATATTGTAACATTCATTTTTTCCTAGATTTTAAGACCATGTAATGTTACTGATTTTTCACTTCAAATTGTACTTATTTTCATTTTTGTATCGAACGGTATATTAAACAGAGATTCCAAGACGTTCGGTATATAGTGTGTTGTGCGGGTTCCTGACCGAATCTACCGCTACGCCGCGATTGGTGGAAAGTTTGTATCCGCAGTTTTGGTTCCGGCGTCGCCATATTATCGGCAGAGTTGGGATGGATTATTTAAGGGCCTGAAGACCGAAAATCGAGGCTGTTTTCCATCGAGCCGCAGCCGGCTATTTTTCCATCGAGTCGCCGAGTAGGCTTCGTACCATCTAGCCGACAGGCTAATTTTCATGAGAGTCGCCAAGTAGGCTTCCTACGACTGAGCTACAAAAACAAAGCTCAGAACAACCATCATGCGAGCTAAGTAAAAGTACCAGTTTCTTAACTAAAAGCCGTAGTGGGTTTTCAAAGTGTTAGCTAGAAAAAGTGTGAAATCGGTCGAATGCCAACAAGGCAGTAATAAGAACAGTAAGTTACCCAAACTTCCTTCAATAGACTTATTCCAGAACAGTGCATTAACAACAATTTAAAACAGACTAAAAGTGAAGTGTAAAGCACAATTTTTCGTTTTAGGGGGTTATCATAGCCAGGATTTAAATGTTATAACCACTAGTTAGGCTAGAATTTTTTTTGTAGAACTGCAAAGGTTGGAACTTTTTATTTTAAAAAACATAAATAAATTCTCTTTTTTTGTTGATTAAAGCTAGTGTCTCACTGAATACCTATCCTACTTTTCAGGACAAGAACGGCTGTAACATACTGATTTTTTTATTTACCAACAATACATTCTTTCAGTATTTTTCCATTTTTTTAGCTGAAATTAGATCCTTTCTATTTTAAAATGGATGGTGCCCAAAAATTTGTACAGCTAAAGCTTTTTAAAAAATAGAAAATAGTTCCAAAAAGACGTAAGACAATTATCTCTTACCCATATCTCTCTACCAAGGAAAACTGAGCTAGTGTGTGTTTAATTTCTTTAGTTCTTCTAAAATCAGGGTTCACTCAATTCAGTATCAGAAATTAAAGCGGGGCTGCAAGAAAATTGTGCTCAAGCTTGGGGTGTCCAATATTCAAACGGTACAAAATGACGCAGTGTACGTGGGGCGCAATTAAACACCTTTTCATAAGTTCAAAATGACACCACAACGTGCGGGCAAGTTCCAATGTTACAAAATTGCGCTCTAGCGTGGGACAAACAACTTCTCACAGGGTACAAAAAAAGATGCCTCAAACTGAGGACAGTTCACAGGTTACAAAATTACGCCCAAGCTTGGGGCAACATTTTTTCAAAAGTTACAATATATATATATATATATATATATATATATATATATATATATATATATATATATATATATATGTATATCAGTATATACATATATATATATATATATATATATATATATATATATATATATATATGTATATATATTTGTATATATATATATATATATATATATATATATATATATATATATATATATATATATATATACATATATATATATATATATATATATATATATATATATATATATATATATATGTATATGTAAAGCAACGTCTCTGTATCTGTCATTAGGTTAGTGCGCTTATCACTCTGCTTTTTTTTAATGCATACATTTGTTCTCTGTCCAGGTTATCTATAATCTTCTATAATATATACAAAATGCTACGTTTCCCTGTCTGTCTGTCTGTCCGTTAGTGCGCTTATCACTTGAGAACTACTTATCCGATTTAAGTGCTTTTTTTTAAAAAAGATACATGCACTCCTGGACAAAATTAACGCAACAATCTGAAAATTAATTTATCTTTTTCTTATATCAGTTTTAAAGTTTATCGAGTATTTGAATAGTAGGCTATGCATATTTTGTTTCGTTGTTCATGACCGAAATCAAAACAATTCGTTTAGATTTACAGTTTTAAAGAATTTTTTAGAAGATAAACAATTTTCTGTAATAATGCTATATAGATTTTCTTTAAAAGTAAACTTATAAATTGTTCCCTTTTTCAAAGTAATATGTTTTTGTGGTAGCCTGTTTTATTTTTGACCCCGAAGAATTAGAAAAATTAATCGAACAAGGAATTTAACTGAACACAAGGTAGTACGAGCCTCAATTTTATTGGACGAGGGATATTGTCAGAGTTATATTGCCAATTTCTTTGGCAAACATCGTTCCACAATAAGTCGTATGCTAAGACGCTTGAATGAACTAGGAACTTATTCTAGAAGGCTAGGGTAAGGGCAAAAACAATGCGCTAGCGACCTAGATGAACGTTTTATAAGACAAAATGCTTTAAGAAACAGGACTGTCACTAGTTCTATAATAAAAAAAACGAACTCGAAGCTGTTCGCAATGTCACAATTTCTTCTAAAACAGTTAGAAGACGGTTAAATGAAGCTGGATTAAACAGTAGGAGACCAGCCACTGCGCCCTTGCTTACTAGAGAGAACAAAGTTGCCAGGTTATGTTTTGCTCGAAATCACGAAAACTGGTCTGTGGACGATTGGAAACAAGTTTTCTTCACAGATGAAACTAGGGTTAGTCTAAAAGATCCAGATGGTCGTGAGCGAGTATGGCGAAGACCAGGGGAGAGGTTTGCTCCTTGCAATATCTCTGCAAGGATTCCATTCGGCGGTGGCTATCTTCTGGGGTGGCATCTGCTTTGATGCTCGCACAGAGTTAGTTCCTGTCCGTACGAGATCCATGAATGCTGACTACTATCTTGAGAATATTGTAATAGAACATGTGATGCATTTCGGTCATTTTGTGGGGCCCAATTTCCTGTTTATGCAAGACATCGCTCGACCTCACGTGGCTAGGGAGGTACTCGATTATCTTAATCAAGTTGATATACCGATTATCCAATGGCCACCAAAAAGCCCGGATCTGAATCTGATAGAACATGTATGGGATCACCTTAAGAAAAATGTGAAACGTCATATACCTGCACCTAGAAACCTGAGGGAACTTGAAAATGCAGTTCTCACAAAATGGGAGCAAATTCCTCAAGATTTTATCCAAAACTTGATTAGAAGCATGCCTAGGCGCATAAACGCTGTCATCCGAAGTAGAGGAGGCAACACACGCTGCTAGTGTCCCAGTTACACCATTAATTTTGCTACTAGTGTCCCAGTTAATTTTTTTCATTATTACATAATTTCAATGATTTTGTTATTAGGTCTTAAGAATAATTTTAATTCGAATCTTATAGAGAAATTTGGTAGCTAATTCACTTTTAAAGTATTAGAATAAGTTTTTTCTAACTTTTAGTGTAACCAATGTTCATAAAAAATTATTAAAATTAATTCATTATAGAGATTTGTATGATTTCATATATTGTTGCGTTAATTTTGTCCAGGAGTGTATATAAAATTCAATGTCTCTCTGTCTGTCTGTTCGTTAGTGCGCTTATCACTCGAAAACCACTTATACGATTTACGTGTTTTTTTTTTTTATTCATACATATGTTCTCTTTCCAGGTTATATAATGATAATAGTAATATATAACCTATAATATATAGAAAATGTCTGTCTGTCCGTTAGAGCACTTATCACTCAAGAACCACTTATTCGATTTATGTTATTTTTTTTTAGATTTATACATATGTTCTCTGGCCAGGTTATAGGATATATTTTATTATGTTAGGTAATATAAGATATAAGCAGTGACGATAAAAACGAATCAAGTCGGAAAAAAGTTTGCCGCTAGCGCACTCTCGTGCAATACACCGTTAAATATGGAACAATATCATGTAATAAAGAATACAATATATATAAAATACAACGTCTCTCTGTCTGTCTATCCGCCCGTATCCGATTTACGTGTTTTTTTTTAATCTTAACTTAATATTTATCAAAAAAAATCTAAAATACATATAAAACGCAACGTGTTTCTGTCTGTCTGTCCGTTAGTGCGCTTAGCACTCAAGAACCACTTATCCGATTTACGTGTTTTTACATATATTCTATGTTACTTTAGGTAATATAAGGAATAAGCAGTGACGATAATATCAATCAAGTCCACGCGAGCGGAGCCGCGGGCATGGCTAGTTGAAAAATAAAAAAAAATTTAAGTCAAAAAAAAATTCTTTCATTGTTAGGCCACGTAGGGTAATAATTAATGAAATAATATAGAAGCTGGGAATCACTTAAAGTAATTTAAAAAACTGTTATACGGATCTGAATTTAAAAAATTGTATAATGTGACTGAAGCTAACAAGGTCTCTTATTTCCATATTGTGTTGTAGATTACGATATGTTGTTGTTTGTTGTTTAAAATAAAAAATAAAATAAACATATAATATGTCATCTTTATAATAAAAATGACACGTGTTTCCAAAAATCCCAATTTTTAAAAATATTTATTATAATTTAATTACTCATTCTTTGTTAAATTATTAAATTTAGATTAAATTAAGATTGGCAGAATGATAAGTACTGTTAATTAAATAGTAAACAACGTTAAAGATATGTTAAAAACATAGTAAAATGTAATCAAATCAGTAAAGTGTGAGTGGAATGTCACGCATCGAAAATTTGAGACGTAATGTAGTAATAGTGGAATTTTTTACTTTACAAACCTAGAATGCTGTTTCTCACGTATGTAAGAGGATGTTTTTTTTTAATGAATTACCTACTATATGCGATGAAAAGTCGAGACTTTTAAAGAAAAAACAATGTTTTTGCCAACAACCGATTTTACTTTTTATCATACCTTCCTTCAAGAGCGATAGATAGACTTATAACCCATTCGTCAGAGGCAAATTTTGACGAAAAGCTCTCATTAAATGTTAACAGAGTGCATTTTGGCATATACACTACTGTCAGGAAGTATTTGGCTACCTAGTTATTTCAGTCCCAAGACAACAAAATCCCAGAAAATATATATTTTTTTTTTAAATTTTAATGAATTCTTATTTATTTTCACATTATTTAGAGTCTAAAAACTCAGAAAAATATTCATAATTTTCCAGGATTTTTCTCATCTATGTGACTCCCTTGGTTTTTAATTACCACTTTACAGAGTTTCGGCATTCTGTCCAGTAGTTTCTTCAGAGTTTCTTCGGTTATTTTAACCCATTCTGCTTGTAAAAATGGTCCCACATCAATTCGTTAGGGTTCAAGTCGGGTGATTGTGGAGGCCAAGTCATCACTTCCAAGACGGCAACGGATTTGCATTGGTCCAAAAGTTCGTTAATTTGTTTGGGGTCGTTGTCAGGCTGAAAAATAAATTTCCCCAGAAAAATATCTCTTCCAGAAGGAAGCATTTGAATTAGTAAAATTCCTTGATACTGTCCTTTTCTCGTGATTCTTTCTATCCTAAAGATTTTTCTATCTTTACCGTTGTCAAAACAATCCCTAACCATTACTGAACCTCCACCATGTTTGACTGTAGGCAGCTGACAGGCTTCCAACATCCTGACCACCGCATGTAAAGTCGTCGGTTTGAAGTAAAAATTTCGAATTTAGATTCGTCGCTCCAAAGGACGGAATTCCGTTAATCTGATGTCCAATTTTCATGTTCTCGGGTTCATTCTAATCGTTTAGGTTTATTCACTTGCCTAAGAAGTGGTTTCCTCACTGCAACTCTCCCGTGTAGTCCACCTTCTGTTAACCTGTTCTTCACGGTTGTCACGCTGATGGGGATGGGCCGCTACAGGTTTACTTGAGCCGTGATTTCTGGTGCGGTTAGGCGGTGCTGGACACAGCTTTGTCTTCAGCGGGAGTCGTTTTTTCGAGGCCTTCCTGAACGTTTTTAGTTGAAAATTCCATGTCCCGCAGAAATTTTTTTTACGATGTAGTTCACCGTTCGCCTTGGCATCCGCATATCACTCGCGATTTGTCGACTTGAGTGACCATTTTGATGTCTCGCAATTATCAGAGCCCGATTTTCAACGGAAACTTCTTTCGTTTTTGGTATTTTCACAAAACAATTGAGCCTGTATCAATGACACAGTACTGTTTGCGAATGGTTAATTTCCAAAATGCATAGTAGCATTATAGCATAGTTTTTATCATAAAATGTCACTAGGAAATTCCATAATTCCTAGAAACTTGAAATGAGTTTTTACTGCAACTGGAATACTCAGAAATCGCCTTAAAACGATTATCATGCCAAACTTGGAAATTTGTTCTAATTGGTTTTTAACTTGTGATTTCACCAAAAAGGCTTATCTAAACAATTTTATGATGGACACTTGTTAAGAACAATTAAATTTACCTAATATAATAAAAGTATTTAATTAGGTATTAAATATTGACAGTTACATTGAAATTTCTAGGTTGCAAATACTTTCTGACGGTAGTGTAGGTAGTTTTTGGAATGTAAAATACGATAAAAAAAAGTTTGCTATTCTAAAGGCGGAAGCACACAAAAGAAAATAAAATGAAAAATTCGGTTCTATCTCTAAAAATAAAAAAGATATCGAGAAACTAATAGCACCACGTGAAAGAACGGGAAATTTTACAAAAAAATAGTATACAGATTATTTTTTTAGTTTTACTGTAATTTAAAAAAAAAATATTTAAAACAAAATGGCTAGTTTAAACCCTTCAGTCTAAGTGGGAATCATGCTTCCAACCTCATTTATGATTAAATTAACGTTTCTATATACCGTTAAATATTTTGAAATTGGTTGATCTAATATGACGGCCAGAGAGTACGTAATTCATATAATTTCTTCGAGTGATTTAGAATTTTTGTATTTTCAGTAATTGTTTTCTTTATACCTGGATGTTTAAATGAAATATAAATACTTTATACTTAAAGCTAAGTTTTTTATTTTTCATTTCCCACCTTTAAATATTTTTTTTATTTTAAATTTAAGTTTGATTATTAATAATAAGCAAAAAATACATTATTCATCAACACTTTTTTAAGAGCAAAATTACAAAAAAAAATATAGTTTTTTTAAGTTTTTAATAATTTTCTAATGTCAAATATACTTTTAACTGTAACTAAAAAAAAATTCCGACTTTTTTTGACCATTTCGTACCTCTTTGAACGTAAAATTGCCGGCGGCGCACTACAGTAGGCAAATTTTCATATTTTAAAACTCAATTTTTAAATAACATACACAATATATCAGGGGTGCTCAAACTTGAACTGCTGGCGATCTACCTCAATATTGTTAGACTACGATCGATCGACTCTGAGAGGCTGCAAGTAAGTGTGATGCAGGATTGTCGTCTAGGTAGGGTGTATCGTGGCATATTAGTTTTCCGCACAATATGCATTTTTTTAGTGAAGGTAAGTATAGGTCTGTTCTAAAATGTCAATGAAAAAACTCATAATTATTCAAAATTGCGAGTTTATTGGTTCTTACAAAACAAACGAGTTCTAGTGTCTAAACTTAACTAAAGAGTGACTTTGGATGTTGAAGCGTGGCACTGCATGTCCTCAGTGTACTTTTCATAAGATGGTACGTAATTACCGAGTGCTAATCGCAAGCATGATGACATATGTTCGTCAGTTAGTGAATTGCGATATTTTGATTTAATTATCTTCATTTCAGAAAATGCAGACTCGCACAAGTAAGTTGACCCAAACATTGCCGTCAGTTGAAGGGCGATTTGCCTTAGATTCGGATATTTATCTTCAGATATAAAACACCAGAATTTTGTATCAGATGCTGTGGCTTTGAGATGTATATCTGATATAATCTGCACTAACTCATTTTCAACAGAACATGAGTCCATGTTAAACTGACTTGCTATTTCAGTAGCTAATTCCTCAATGTTTTTACACGAAAAAGGATAACTCATAAATAATGCGATATTTGCCAATTTACTGAAATCATAAAAACGTATTTCGAATTGGCCCAAAATATTTGATAATTCTGCCTCATAAATATCATAATTCAACTGAGGAATCTTTGCTTTCGAAGACGGAAAATTTTTCAGATCCTTTCTTTTCAGTTGATATATCATAAGTTGCAATTTACTTTTGAATGCGTTTATTGCGCTAATCATCTCAATAATAGTTTTTTTTCTTTACCTTGAAGCTCCAAATTAATGGTGTTTAAATGCATTTTGATGTCTGTCAAAAATGCCAAATCAGTCAGCCATTTTCCGTTTTTCAGCATCTGAGTGTCATCACCTCTTTCGTCCAGAAAAGCTGTTATTTCGGGCAATAATTCTTGAAACCTTTCTAGGAATTTTCCGCTACTCAACCACCTGACGTCCGTGTGAAGAACTAAATCAGTGTGTTCAGCTGACTCACTATCTTCCAACTGCAATTTAAAGAGCCGTCGTTGCAAGCTACGTGCACGGATAGAATTCACCATTTTTATTGCCATGCCTATAATCTCCTCCATGTTTAGAACTTTTGAACACAAAACTTGTTGATGTATAATGCAATGGAAGGAGAAAAATGAAGGGAAATCATCATTAGCTCGACACAATGCCACAAAACCGTTTTTGTTTCCAGTCATTGCTGGTGTTCCATCGGTTGTAATGCACACTAGTTTATATATTGGTAGCTTGTAGTTTGTTACAAAATTGAAGAAAACGTCATATATATCTTCGCCACGGGTCTTTCCTTTCAGAGGAATCATTGTCAAAAACTCTTCCTTAGCCGACATGTCATTGAATACCATTCGAATAAAAATACACAGCTGGGCAGTGTCTGTCATATCGGTGGATTCGTCGAACTGTAAAGAAAAGTATGTACATTCCATGATATCATGTTTTAGTTTATCTGCCATGTCCTGACTCATGACTTCAACACGCCTTGTGACAGTCGGAAGTGTGAAGGAAGGAAGTGAAGTTCTCTAATAGCAGACATAATCTCTGTTTTATTTTTAAAATCTCCAAATAAAGTCTCATCCGCTTCAATAAATGCTTCCTTCACAACCAATCCATCATCAAATGGTTTCTTGTGTTTCGCCAATATATGAGATATTTTAAAAGACGCTATCGTTGCAGCTTTTGATTGTTTGGCTGGTCTTGTGAACATGGTTTGTTCTTTTTTCAAACAAATTATCAAATCACGTAGTTTTCGTTTTCTTAATTCACTCTGTGACGGAAAATCCTTTTCATAGTTTTTATGAACCGTGTTATGATGCCTCTCTAAGTTCCCACGCTTAGGTATTGCAACTGACGCACGGCAAATGAGACAAATGCACTTGGGGTTATTCTGGCCTAATTGTGGATCGAATAAATTTTAGTAATTTATTCATTACATTTTGTTTTAGTTACCTAAAACAAAATCTGTGAATAGTTCTATATCGGAATTTTTTTCTCGAGATCGACTCAAAAAGCACTCGCGATTTACTTGTCGATCGCGATCGTCCGTTTGAGCACCCCTGCAATATATAATCGGTTCGTTCCAACCTTAAATCAGAAACAGATTTCCAGCAATTTGCAAATCGTGTTTATCGCGCATGTCTGTAAAATATTGACTTCTGATTAATTTTTACATGGATGGTTGGAACAGCTGATAATTTACTTGGCGTGTGAATAGATATAACCTAACAAACTTAGGCCGGTCGAATCTTGCTTTGAATAACCATAATTTTTTTTATTTACAAGGCTTTAGTATAAAAATCAAAATGGATCTAAAATGTATGTAATAAGGTTAATGTGTAAACATATCCAACATTATATATTAACGGTATAATTACTAAATCAATCCAAATGCTGGAATTTGTGAGATGTTCTCACGACGTGGTGTCCAAGCACTACAAGCCTTTTTAAAATACTTTTATTCAAAACTTCCACTTTATCGGATTACAGGTTATATTGCAAGCAAAATCAAAATAGTTGCAATACGCATGCACCAAATTATTGGTTAGAAGATAATCCGCAAACTGTACTGATAGTTTTCAAACAGGTTTGAATTTTAGTTGGAACACAAAACTAACAGTTTGCTAACCGTTAGTAACGTTGGTTACAACGCAATTAACTTACTGCGCAGAATCCTGACTGTAAGAAACTGTTTCTGATGCGGCTTGGAACGACCCTAATAATGATATATGCACAAGGATTTTTTTTTAATACTATATTTTATTACATATTTGCAACAGAAATAAAAACTGTTACTATCATCGGAAAGCTGAAAGTCTCCTCTTCAAAAAGCTATCTTTTATTTTTTTTACACTCTGAAAACAGGTAATATCGAATAACCTTTGAGTGGTGCGCGTAGACTTTTTTTTGAGTTTTTAATAAATTGTCACGTTAATAAAAAAAAGTCTCAAAAAGATCTATATGCTGTTTTTGTAAAATTTACCGCTCTTTCAAGTGGTTCTATTAGTTTTTCGATATCTTTTTAGTGTTCCGTACGGAACACTTATAAGATCACTTCGGTGTCTGTCCGTCTGTCTGCCCGTCTGTCCGTCTGTCCGTCTGTCACACCCGGTTTTCTCCGAAACTATTTGTCATAGAAAGTTGAAATTTGGTAGTAATATAGGAATTGATGGCCTCATCAGAGCCATGTAGTTTTGAAAGTTAAATTTTGACTTAAGGGGTTAGTTTTGTGGGGTGAAATCGGAAGTGAAAAAAAAAAAAATTTTTACTAGGTAATCGAGTGTGGTGTCAAATGAAAGCTTGTGAAAATACGAGTAAAAAATATATATATAATGTAATACTTGCGCGCACTTTTCTTTGTATTATTTTTAAAAAATCGCGAAAAATCGCTGTCCACCCGCCTTATCTCGGAAAGTACTTATCAAAAAATTTTGAAAAAATTCTGGAATAATCTCCACGGGGTGTAGATTGAACGAAAATTATCACGAGTGCATTACCTGTAATAATTTATCTGGTATATAAAAAAACAGAAATTTCAAGGTCATCAATTTTCAGTAAAGTTTGGAAATAAACTTTGTTGAAAACTTATTTGGGGTGTGTTTTGTGAAGTCACTGATCATTTTATATCACCATAACATAAATCTTGACTTAAGGGATTCGTTTTGAGGGGTGAAATCGGAAGTGAAAAAAAAAATTTTTTTACTAGGTCATCGAGTGTGGTGTCAAATGAAAGCTTGTGAAAACACGAGTAAAAAATGTATATATAATGTAATACTTGCGCACACTTTTCTTCGTATTACTTTTAAAAAATAGTGAAAAATCGCTGTCCCCTACCTTATCTCGAAAAGTACTGATCAAAAAATTTTGAAAAAATCCTGGAATATTCTCCACGAGGTATAGATTGAACGAAAATTATCATTACCTTTAATAATTTATCTGGTATATAAAAAAAACCAAAATTTCAAGGTCACCAGTTTTCAGTAAAGATTGGAAACAAACTTTGTTAAAAACTCATTTGGGGTGTGTTTTGTGAAGTCACTGATCATTTTATACCACCCTAACAAAATTTTTTATTTTAAAAACAATCAACGTACGGAACACTAATTGTGCAAGTTCAACTTGCACTTCACCGTTTTTTTTTTTTTTTCGAGACATTACCGAAAAACTGAATTTATTATTTTATTTTGGATTTTTTGGATGTACATCAAACTTAAACAAACTTTTTTTTATCGTATTGTACGTCCAAAAAATAATCTTTGTAACAAAATGCAGCCTGTTAACATTTAATAAGAGCTTAAAACACCTGGCGACTGGGCTATTAGTCCAGCGATCTTCCAATATTCGGATACCTTTCATACAGAACGCTTTGTGGAGCTATCTAAAATAAGCTTCGGTTTTTTTCATTCGACTTCTTCATTTGAGCCATATCTCCTTCCCTGGTGCCACCTTCTCAAATATGGAAAGAGGTAATAATCGCTGGGGGCTAGATCTGGTAAATATGGCTGATAAGGAAGCAATTCATAGCCCATTTGGTTCAACTTCATCATATATTTTATAGAGCTATGAGCCTGTACATTATTTAAGTGAAACAGCACTTTTTTTGCTAAATGCGGCCTTTTTTTCTTTATTTTACCATTCAAACCATCCAATAAACCAACGTAATAATCTCCGGTGATTGTTCGCCTTTTTTTAAAGTAGTCGTTCAGCATTATTTCATGCACATCCCAAAAATACTTGCCAAAACCTTTTCAACTGATGTTTGTGTTTTTGGACGCTTCAGTTGACTTTCATGCGTGCTGCTTGGTGGACTCAGGTTCCGGAGGTCCAGAGGAGGCGAACTTCCGAAACGTGGTACATCAATGGTGCTTTTTCTGCCTCATTTAGGTTCACTAAACCATTGACATACAGTTTCTTTCGCCGATGCGGGTGTGCCATAACACTTCTTAAGCCATTTTTACGTTCTTGCTGTACTTTTCCCATCAAAAAGCAATGTTCAATTAACATATGAAATTCTTCTTGTTTCATCGTTTTGCAAAAATCAAAAGTAGCGTCCCTCAAACAGCAGTAACTACTTTACTTTAAAACTTTATCATACATAATATTGATAACCGATGAGAAAAACTTTTTAAAATTTTTTTATCATTAACTATAATTAAATTACATGGAAGCAAAAATGTAGTGGAATGGGAGTCCCAATACGAGAAGATTACTTATATACTCTAAGTTTCGCAGACGACCAAGTAATCATAGCGCAAGATGAGGAAGACCTCAGTTATATGGTAAGAAAACTGAAAGAAGAATACATACACTAAAGCAGGATTAGTAATAAACTTTGATAAAACGGAATATCTAACAACAAAGGAGGGAAATGTGGAGAATCTAGAAGTAGATAACGAAACAATAATCAAAGGAACCGATAGATTTAAATATCTAGGAACCATCATTTCAAAAAACGCAACATCAGAAGAAGAGATTAAAGCTAGATTAGGACAAACGCAAACATGCATAAGACAATTAAATTCGATCCTGTGGGACAAGCACATTACAAAGAGAAACAAAACACGCATATTCAAATCAATAATACAAAGCATAATGACATACAGGTCGGAAACATAGACGATCAACAAAAGAAATAAATCTAAAATTAACGCGGTAGAGATGGAGTATGGAGAGAATAATAAATGAAGAAATAAGAAGCAGAATGAACATCAAAGAGAACGCAATAAACACCATTGAAGAAAAACGATTAAAATTGTATGGAAACATAAGACGAAGCGAAGATAATAGGTGGATAAAGAAAATAACGGAGTGGAGCCCTATAGAGAGAAGAAAAAGAGGAAGACCCAGACGATCGTGGAGAGACGATGTAGACGAGGCTATGGAGTACAGAGGTCTAACAGATGGAGACTGAGAAGATAGAAACGGATGGAATCAAAGGCTGAGAGAAGGAAGACAGCGTTAGCTGTAGCAAATCCTTGTTATATATTATATATATATATATATATATATATATATATATATATATATATATATATATATATATATATATATATATATATATATATATATATGAAGAATGGCTTGAATAATGATAGATAAAGAGATATAAATTAAAATTTATAAAAAAAATCGCGTGATTACGATTGGCTGCCATGTTTGTAAAAGTCAATGGAAGTTTTTAACTCAAATACGAATCAGTCACAGTTATTCACACAAGGAGAATTAAATGACTTGACAAGGGACTTAGGTCCTTCAAAAGATGCTATGGAAACAAAATACCAAGATCGATGGAATGTGAATATGATAGCTGATTACTGTTAGTCAATAAAACGTGATATTCTAGGCGTAATCCATAAAAAAAATCACTATCAGGCGTGATTTTATGGAAAAACTCAAAAGATATCCCTCAGAATAATCGTAATATAACAATTGTAATTGATGTTTTATTTGCAAATGTTTGAATAAATATATTTTTAACGTAATAACTGATTTTATCTTAAAATTTTGTAGAAAAACCCGAAGTGATAGAAAGAAAATGCAGATACTTCTGAATTCAGAACAAGTGAAATAAAAATAACCGGTCAAGTGCAAGTTGAACTTGCGCAATTAGTGTTCCGTACGTTGATTGTTTTTAAAATAAAAAATTTTGTTACAGAGATATAAAATGAGCAGTGACTTCACAAAACACACCCCAAATGAGTTTTCAACAAAGTTTGTTTCCAATCTTTACTGAAATCTGATGACCTTGAAAATTTTCGTTTTTTTTTATATATACCAAATAAATTATTAAAGGTAATTCACTCGTGATAATTTTTGTTTAATCTACACCCCGTAGAAAATTTTTGATAAGTATTTTTCGAGATAAGGTGAGGGACAGCGATTTTTCGCGATTTTGTAAAAATAATACATAGAAAAGTGCGCGCAAGTAATACATTATATATATATATGTATATATATACAGTAATACCCCGCTTAGCGCGACCCCCCCCCGTTACGCGCGGTTTCACTATAACGCGAATTTCAAATTTCGCGCTCATGTAGTCATTAACTTCTCTATGGTCGCGGGGGATCCCCGCTTTCTCTGAATATTCTCTTTGAAGAATTGGGAATTCCCTGTCCTTCGACTTTGTTCTATGGGGATTTCCTCGTTCGTTTCGTGTGTTCATTTGTTCCGTAATGTTAGTTCGGTCGGCTGGCAGTTTTGTTTTAATATTTATTGGAGATACATACATACATAATTTAACCCTACGTTAAAAATGCCGCCTGTAAAGAAAAAAGAGCGTAAAAGCGTCACTTTGGAATTGAAGATGAAAGTGTTAAGAAGAATGGAAAATGGAGGCAAAGCAACAATTGTTGGGAGAGATTTTGGACTCTCAGAATCGACTGTGAGAACGATTTATAAAAATCGGGAAAAAATTAAAATCTCCAGCGAAGGTTCAACACCTATAAGTGCAACAAAACTTTCTCGTTCGAGATCATCTATCTTAGAAAGAATGGAGAAATTACTGTCAGTCTGGATCGAAGATTTGAATAAGAAGAACACACCACTAAGTCAAGATCTCATATGCACAAAAGCAAAATCTTTGTATGAGATGCTGAAAACAAAAGAAGGAGAAGGGAGTGCCACTCCGACTTTTGCTGCCAGCAGAGGCTGGTTCCATCGGTTCAAGCAGCGTTTCTAATCTTCACAATATCCACATAACAGGCGAGGCGGCCAGCGCGGACATTCAAGCTGCAGCTGAGTTTCCAGACAAGTTTCAAGACTTCGTTAGACGAGAGAAAATTCCTGCTTGTCTCATCTTCAATGTTGATGAGACCGCACTTTACTGGAAAAAAATGCCATCTCGAACATTCATTTCTAAGGAAGAACGTCAAGCCAGTGGTTTCAAAGCTGCGAAAGATCGACTAACACTTCTGCTGGGTGGTAATGCCACTGGTGATTTCAAACTGAAACCTTTACTAGTGTACCATTCAGAAAACACCCCGTGCAATGCGAGGCACAGACAAGACAAGTCTACCAGTTGTGTGGCGATCAAACAGAAAGGCGTGGGTTACACGGGAAATTTTTCAAGAATGGTATTCTAATAGTTTTTGCCCATCAGTCAAATCATACTGTGACAGAAATGGGCTTGAACCTAAAGTTATATTACTCTTAGACAATGCCCCAGGACATCCAACCTCACTTGATACGCCCAGAGACTTAAAAGTGTACGTAAAGTTCCTTCCACCAAACACTACGTCAATATTACAACCTATGGACCAGGGAGCAATAGCAAACTTCAAAGCTTATTACCATCGCCGCACTTTTAGCCAACTAATTCATGGAACTGACGGGGAAGGAAGACAGTCTATGCGAGAGTGTGTGGAAGTCATACAACATTATGAAGTCTATTCACAACATAGAAGAGGCTTGGAAGGAAGTTAAAATGAGTTGTATGAATGGGGTGTGGCGTAATCTTTGGCCAGATGTAGTGGAAGCACCTAGAAGAATTGTCCAGATGCAGAGACAAGTGCTTGAAGACATTGCTGCAATGATTGAGGGGTCTGAACTTGAAGATGTCACGGTAGAAGATCTCGTAGAACTTGTAGCAACGCACGACGATCCTATTAGCAATGAAGATCTGATCGAGTTACAGAATAATCCTATCTACGATGAGGAAGAACAAGTAGAAGAGAAAGTTTTATCTTCAGGGGAAATACAAAATGCACTTTCAAAAATTTATTCAGGTTTGGACATATTGCAGAGTATAGACAATAATGATGACCGTGTCTTGACCGTGTGTCAAACAATTAAAAACAGTGTTGGGTGTTATGAACGTATTTTACAAGAACGTAAACAAAACGTTACCCAAAAGACAATAGATGTATTTTTCCGCAAAAAATAAGAGTATGTATTGCATAAAGTGTTCTTAGAATTAAAGTGATTGATTAAAATGATTTGTATTTTTTTGTATTAAATTTTGACTATGTTTAATCATAAACCTCGATATACGCGAATTTCAGTTAACGCGATTTTTTTCGGAACGTATCCCTCGCGTAAAGCGGGGTATTACTGTATATATATATATATATATATATATATATATATATATATATATATATATATATATATATATATATACATATACATATATTTCTATATATATATATATATATATATATATATATATATATATAATATATATATATATATATATATATATATATTTTACTCGTATTTTCACAAGCTTTCATTTGACACCACACTCGATGACCTAGTAATTTTTTTTTTTTTTTACTTCCGATTTCACCCCCCAAAACTAACTCCTTAAGTAAAAATTTAACTCTTAGAAGTACACGGCTCTAATGAGGCCATCAATTCCTATATTATTACCAAATTTCAACTTTCTATGTCAAATAGTTTCGGAGAAAATCAGGTGTGACAGACAGACAGACACCAAAATGATCTTAAGTGTTCCGTACGGAACACTAAAAATTTCAACTTTCTATGTCAAATAGTTTCGGAGAAAATCGGGTGTGACAAACAGATAGACAGACAGACACCGAAGTGATCTTATAAGTGTTCCGTACGGAACACTAAAAAATAGCGATTAAAATGAAAACAATGCTCAAAACTTTTTCATATGTCCTGTGTTATCATTTCAGTTTTACTGTATTTTCTTAGTGGTTTGCACACCTAAGCAGAAAAAGAACAGACCTTATTATAATAGCGATAGGAATAACGAACTTCAAATAACCCCTAAGTTCCTAAATAAGGGAAATCGTTATCCTTAATAAAGGGTTCTGTTATTTTGTTTCAATACTGCGCAAGCTCGCATGTTTTAAATAACGATAGCAGCTGAGTCCTTATATTTAATTTCTTCTCTTTACTACTGCGAAAAGCTCCAAACGGTGAGCGCATGCTTCAAATAAGCGTTGCAAAATCTCTCTATTATCTGTAGCTCTTTGCCATCAAGTATCAAGATTGTAGTGGAGCTCTCTAAGAATAAGGTATGAGAACAGTAAATAAAATTCCTTTTTATTTTATTCATAAAATCTCTCTATTTACAAAAATACAAAAAATAAATACAAAATTGACTCTAGCATACTTTATGGAATATTAAAATTACAAACGTAAATAAAGTTTAAATTAAAATAATTGTGTAATAGTATTATTTACAACAATATGCTAACTAAAAAAATTATCAACCACGCAATGTTATGATCGAGAAACACGGTCATTCATTTGTTTGTTTCGGTGACATTGAACTCTAAAAATGGTTTTAAAAAAAGTAATTGAAATCTCTCATGTTATTACGTCATGAAGCGTTTTTTCAATCCACTAAAAAAGGTGACGTCACGCCGCACAGCGAGAATTCGCTTCATTGTGCATTTTTTTTTAATTACTTGTCAAAAATAACGCTATAACGTAAGCTTGTGCGTTTTTTTGAATAAAGAAATTGTAAGTGAATTTTCTGTTAGGCTTATTTTTAGACAAATATCGCTTGTATAAGACTTGAAGTAGGGATGAAACCTATAATTTTTAGTGATATTCCTTCAGGAGTTGAGGGTAAAAGGAGTGTGAATGGATAAATTTAATCTACACTAACGTGCATAGAAATCGGCCCACTGTAAACTTTTGACTTTAACTATATTTTTTTTTTAAATTATTCATCAGATCAAAAAAAAGAAATATGCTGTTTGAAAGACAATTTAAAGTAAGTATAAATTTATCAAGAAGGCTTATCGTTTTATATGCGTAGCAACCGGTAAACAAATGAAACGTGTTTATGTGGTGATTGTAACGAAAATAACAAATTTGTCAAATATTAAAATTATTGCGTTTGCAACTGAAATTTGCATATTAATTCGTTTTTCATAATCTCAGTAGTGTTTAAGTGTGTTAGTTTAATGCATACTACACCACAAAAAGCCGCCCAAGTTTTTGCTTTAATCGAAAATGGACTTAGTCAGCGAGCTGTTGCTAGACAATTGAATATGACACGCGCAGCGGTTCGAAGAGTGTGCAAACGTTATGAGGAGACTGGATCCTTTCATAGGCGACCTGGAACAGGCAGAAGGCGATTTACAACCGCTCGTGATGACCGCTTTATTGTGTCAACAACATTAAGAAATCGTCACCTTAATGCCGTTCAAGTGCAACGACAGCTCCGTGAGGTGCGAGGAGTGGCTATTAGTCAGTGGACAGTAAGACGAAGACTGCAGGAAAAATAACCTGACCCCTAAAACACCTGCGATTGGTCCAAAACTTACTCCAGCTCATCGGCAAGCCCGCCTGCGTTTTGCACGGGATCATCTGAATTGGACGTTGGAACAATGGGGATCTGTTCTGTTCTCAGATGAGACCAGAATATGCCTCCATGGTAGCGACCGAAGAAGGAAAGTGTACCGAAGACCAAGAGAGAGATTTGCAGATTGCTGCTTTGAAGAGCGGAGTGCTTATGGAGGTGGTTCCTGTATGATCTGGGGTGCAATTTCTATAGGAGCACGAACCGACCCTGAGTTCATTCGTAGGGGCGACCGTGTTCACGGAAGAAGAGGTTTAACGGCTGCTAGATATTTCGAGGAGATTTTAGCAATTTATGTGGTACCTTACGTCGACTACATTAGAGACGAATTTACCTTTATGCATGACAATGCAAGGCCGCACACCGCAAGAATCGTGCAAGATTACATTGCAGAAGTCGGTTTTCGGGTTATGGAGTGGCCAGCATACAGTCCTGATCTAAATCCGATCGAACATTTATGGGATGATTTAAAACGAAGAATTCGAGCTAGACTTCATACCCCAAACTCGATCGCAGAGCTTATTGTTGCAGTAGAAGAAGAGTGGTTTAACATCCCTCAAGAAACAATAGCAAACTTGATTAGATCTTTGAATAATCGTATGAGAGATGTTATTAGGGCAAGAGGAGGTCATACCCATTATTAAAAAATTAAGTTTTAAGTTTTAAATTGTCAATAACCCTATTTATGTTAATAATAAAAAAGCTTAATTTGCTTAATGCATTAATTTCACTATGTTAAACATAGGAAGTCGAAATAAGTTTTCGTAAATTTATACTCACATTAAAGCATATTAAATTGTCTTTCAAACAGCATATTTCTTTTTTTGATCTGATGAATAATTTTTTTAAAAAAATATAGTTAAAGTCAAAAGTTTACAATGGGCCGATTTCTATGCACGCAAGTTTAGTTTCAATAGTACTGTAAGAATTATTCTTGGTTTTTGGTTGAGGTATTAAACAATTTTTAGGCATAATCATTTATAGTCTAAGGCATACAGTTTGTGAAGTAAGAACTTTACCGCTCGTATTCTTGAAAAATGTGTTTCGAGAACATTTTTTGTGTGCCAACAGCGTCGCAAATACCTTAGTAACTTGTCCTATCGCCTTCTACATCAATAATCGCCTGGCATCTTCGAGGCATGCCGTCGACGCGATTTTCTGCATACTCGCGCGGCAATGATCTCCCAGTTTCAAAGTCCTCAAAGTCTTTTCTCTGAGCTTTCGATTTACACCAAAAGTTTTAAAAAAAAAATTGAAGAAATTAATAAATAAAGGTAAGTAAAGAATTAATATTTGGGAATTCATATGTATTACGTGAAATTTGTATATATTAAATATTTGAGAATGTACGTGTGTGTGTGTGTGTATGCGTGTTTCTATGTGTATGCGTGTTTGTATGTGTTTGTGTGTATGTATGTAGTATTGTGTGTATGCATGTGCGTGAACATGTTTACTGTTTACAAATTTAATTTTTTAGATTGGTATTATAATAATAAACATTTATTGTCTAATAGAACTAGATACATTTACAAGACAATTTGACAATAAGTGAAAACAGTATCAGACCTACTTAAGTTATAACAATAATTTTTACAAAAATTCAACAACTACACACCACAAATACTGCTCAGCCCATTTATCGCACAATAAGAAAAATATGCTAAATAAAAATTTTGGATCATCTCAATAACCTGTTCTTGAAGAGCCCAAGCAATTGAGGAAGTGTTAAGTGGAAAACATCAATGTTTTAGAACGTCTCATTATAAAACGCCATTGCTCGGTAAAGTGGTGATTTTAATAGTAAATTATTATGTGGGATACACACACTAAAAGTCGAGGGGATCTCATTGTACGACCAGGCACATGCAACATGATTTGGGACAATAATTCAGGGCAATCAAGAACAGACCTCACAAGTTTTGCCAGAAAACTCGTAAGTAAGTAATTCCTGCGTCGCAACAGTGGTGGTATCTGAAATCTCTCAAGCAAGCCCTCGTGGTCACAGCCTCTCTCTCATCAACTCTAAATGCTAAAAACTTAAGGAATTTCCTCTGTATGCCTTCTAATTTCTGGATATAACAATTGTATATTGGGTTCCAGACCACAGATCCATACTCAAGTTTTGAGCGGACATAACAGAAGTAAAGTAGTATAAGTGTCTGAATATTTGTAAAGTTTTTAGCATTGCGCAAAACAAATCCCAACGCCTTAAACGCCTTTGAGCAAACGCTGTTGATATGAGTGTGAAAAGCAAGCTTGGCATCATAAGCAATCCCCAAATCCCTAATAACAGAACACCGCTGAAGTTGCAAACCATTTAACTCGTAATTGTAACGAATACTTGACTTATTGGAAAAGGTCATGGCGTAATATTTTTTGATATTCAGAGGTAAGTTGTTACGTTCACACCATAAATTGATTCTTTCTAGATCCGCCTGCAGGTCAAGGCAATCCGAGGTAGTGTTTATTATCCGGAAAAGTTTTAGATCATCCGCGAATAGGAGCACTTTACTGGAAATATCAGAGACTATGTCATTAATAAAGAGAGAGAAAATCAGAGGAGCCAAGTTGCTTCCCTGTGGCGCACCACTCATTGCTGAGAAACTCGCGGATTTGTGACCGCGAATTTCGACATACTGAGATCTACCAGTGAGATAGGAAGCAAAAAAACTGACCAAGTTGTTATCAAATCCCGTAGCATCAATTTTTGCCACCATGATCTACCCTGTCAAAGGCCTTCGAAAAGTCAGTAAGCCTCGCTTACGTATTGGATGAAACAAGTAAGGTTAGTAATAGTGTTTCGTTTACAAATAAAGCCATGTTGATTGGATGTGATCAGTTGGGCTGCCTGGGTACTAACCCGCTCGTACACCGCCGTCTCAAAGACCTTCGCAAAGGCAGACAGGATTGATATTGGCCTGTAATTTGAAACTTCGGTGGAATTGTCCTTTTTAAAGACAGGTGTGATTCGTGCTTCCTTCCAAATGTTTGGAAAAGTATTAGTTTTAAGAGAAAGATTAAAGATAAAAGCGAACGGTTCCAAGAAGGCAGAAATGCAATCCCTCACTAAAAAGCATGAAATTTTATCAGGACCCTGAGTAGTTTTAATTTTTAGTCTTTTAGAAGCATTCAAGATCTCGTCACACGAGATATTTTTGAGACTTATGAATGTACTGGTATTTGGTAGAAGAGTGGAAGGTTCTTGAATGGACGGACCAGTATAAACACTACTAAAAAAGTTAGCAAACGAGTTTACAATATCCTGTGGATCTGAATACTGCGTCGCCCCATCCCTGATGATCTCAGGGATGAAAAAAGAGGATTTCCGTGATTTCACAAACGCCCAGAAGGTTTTAGGCTCATTAGTTATGAAGTTTTCAGCCCTTGCAATATAATCATCATACGCTATGTCAATCATAGTTTTCACTCGGGCACGCAATTCATTGAACTGATTTTTTAGAGTAGATGATTTGGAACATTTGTACTTTTTAAAGACCCTGTGCTTCCTCTTAATCGCCTTAATTATGTCCGATGTATACCATACTGAGAAATCGCTCTTGTGAATCACAGATTTTGGTACATAGGAATCAGGCACATTATATAGTGAATGGTATAACATTCCACATGCCTGATTCACATCATCTAAACCATATAAATTAGACCAGTCAATGTGTAGAAATGCCTCATAGAGAAGGGGAAAATTAGCCTTTCGAAAATTGTAGCTAGAACCCTCTAGCGCGTGAATGCGTGTTTACATACTTTTGTGTATACGTGACATTGTTTGTGTTTATGTGTATATAAATATGCATTTGTTTAGTGTATACAAATTTAATTTTTGTTCATTGAGGTTAATTCAAAAATATCTCTTTTTCTTATAAACAAAATATGTTTTTAAATACATAAATTAAATCCAGTACATGTTAGCTTTCTATGGTTTGTATAAGAAAAAGAACAGTATTTTCTTACTGAAGATTCCGATACTGTTCTCATGATGAAACAGATTGAAAGATCTTTTGGACTTTTATAAGTTATCCTTGATTATTTTAAGACTTCGATATGAAGTTTAAATGTTACAGAGGAGACGATAGCGTCTAAAGATTGTTTTTTTATAAAGTTTTTTAAATTTTAGTTTATGTACTTCATAGGATCGTATACCCTTAACCTGTTAATAAAACTATTGATGAACGTAAAACCAATAGAGTAATAAATATTACTATTCTTGATAAAACTACTTTTCAGAGAAATTCTCATAAAACGATTCGCAAATGCCATTATTCGACATATATACACACATACTGAAAATGCATACAAATAGTATAATTGAAGAAAAGTAATGTATTTTAGTCGAAAATCAATTATATCATTAATTAAGAGTAATGTAACTACATTCAAATATACAAAAAACTTTCTACAAGGTGAACTTCTACATTATTAGGAAAATTGCAAAACATATTGTCTGTGAAGGTTCTGTCTTTAATAGAACCAGTATCTTTTATCATTTGTATAAGCCCAATGTTGTTCAAATAGGTAGATAGACTATTATTCCCACATTCCAAAAAAATTATGTTAAAATCTCCTGCAATACTTATGTAAGATCCTTGCTGAGTTTATGTGTTTATACTTTTATCTATACAGTCAATAACATTTTTTACTAAACTGGATGAGGACTTGTATACAAGTACGAAACATATATCAAACAAAGTTTATTTCCGATCTTTGTTTTTATATACCAGATAAATTAACAGGCCAATATTTTTTAAACCCTGCAACCAGACTATACCTTTTCGAAGGTTATTGGTGCATTGAATCCAAATCCGACCTCAGAATCACGTTACGTTTTCGAGATATCCTAACCTAAAACTGAAAAAACCACGATTTATCGCTATATTTGGGATTATATTACACCGCGAATTAATTTTTCTCCACAAAACTCGTTGCGGCATTTGAAAGTACTACTCTTCCTCTTCAAAATGCATTTGAATTTTTAGGATATTTTATTTCTTCTCGGAGAAATCGTCATCTTTGATCCAGCAGAGAAGTGTAATTATATGATTTTTGGGACGCTGAATTCGAATTCGTTGTCGGTTTAACCCTATCGAGTCATGGCTTGTCCCTAACCTTAAGAAATTCAAAATGGCGAATCCGATATGATCGGGTCGAAATTTTGTAGAGTCTAAATTACTATCGAGAAAAATTTTTCGAAAAGTTGTGTCTTTTTGCTAGAGAAACATGATGTCGTCATAAAAAATATGGGTTCCCATTTAAAAAATCAAAGTTGACCTTGAAATGACCTTCATAATAATGTTCCAAGGTCATCACAATTATATCGTTTTATTGCCCCTTCATAATTCTTCAACTTTAAAACTTTTTTTAATAAAAGTTTACATAAAAAAATTAAGAAGCCTGGCACATTAAAATGGGACACCATGTATGATAACAAATAAACAGTGTTGCTACTAGAAAAATGGTTTCTCCTAGAAGAAATAAAATATCTAAAAAACTTAAAATGCATTTTGATGGAGAAGAGTATTATATTCATATGATGTAACGAATTTTGTAGAAAAAAATTAATTCGCTGTGTAATTTAATCCCCAATATAGCGAAAAATCGTGTTTTTTTTGCATTTTTAGGTTAGAATATCTCAAAAACCGAATGTGCTGGAGCAATTCTGAGGTCTGATTCAGATTGAGCGCACTAAAAACCTTTGGGAAATGTACTTTGGTCTCAGGGACTGAAGTTTCGTCCAATTTTGTCGGCCTGTGTTATCAAAGGTTATATATATAATAATATATATATATATATATATATATATATATATATATATATATATATATATATATATATATATATGTATATAAAATATACACTCGTGATAATTTTCAGTCATTTGACATCCCACTCGATGATTTAAAATTTTTTTTTGTCACTTTCGATTTTACCCCCCAAAACTAACCTCTTAAGTCAAAACTTAAGTTTTAAACCTACATGGCTGTGATTAGGTCATCAATGCCTATATTTAAGACAAATTTCAACTTTCTATATCAAATGGTTTCGCAGAAAATCAGTTGTGACAGACAGACAGACGCCGAAGTGATTTAATAAGTGTTCTGTTTTTCAATTTTCCCACGGAACACTGAATTTTTCCGGTTTAAAATATCCCCTTTTTAGTTGGGCATTATACTTTGAAAAGATACACTTTGAAATAAAAATGATTATTTGTGATCAAGTAATTTTCGGGACTTTTTTGTTATCTGGGGATAGTGGTTAACCGAGAACAAGTTTCGTTTTATTAATTGCAAAAGAACATTCGGGTTTTGAACCGGAATCCGAAGCAAAGATGCAATACCTTAAAGGACCTGGAAAGAGGAGATCCCCCAGGCAGTGAGCTGAAGGGAACTAAGAGACAGCAAATAAGCCAACCTAACGACATGATATTTATGCATCGGACGTCAAAAGGCGTTTTGATTAGTTAGATTTATATCAAACTATTTTGGGTTATTTTCTAATTTGCAATAAGTCAATTTTTACTTTTGATAAATAAATAATAAAAGAATAGTTTAAAAATATAAAATGTGGTAATTTTGTATCTATACTCAAAATATTTTAACTTGAGGGCGCCGACGATTACAACAGAGGAACAAGAATTGTTGTTATTACTTAAAATCATGGGTAGTAGCACAGAAAATATAGCTATCGCCACATAAGGACGAACAAATTAAATGAAATGTGCCCGCAAAGCGAAGCCGGCTGGCTACCGCTAGATGGTTCACCTATACCTCGACGAGTTTCTCACAGATGTCGCGTAGGTAGAAGTTGTATTATATGTAATAATAAGGGAAAATATTAGCGGCACTCTGACAAACTTGACCAGATACGACTAACTTCTTTTTTAAATCGGAAAAGTTGTACGAGGCGCGTTTTGAAATTAAGGACCGATCGGCTACTAATAGCGACTGAAAACACTGATTAGTTTGTTTATTGTGGTTTGCTCTTGCATGACTATATGTAATAATGAGCGTGCTAATTACGAATCATGCCAGTTGTGAAGCGCGATCAGGGTTTAAACTCTGAACGCATAATTCTGTTGAAATTTACCAACAATTTGGCCTACCGCAATGACTGAGAGAAAAGTGAGATAATGATGTCGAGAATTTAGGGAGGGACATTTAAATGTTCACGCCAAAACAATTCAAAAATTCCCTTGGGTGAATTCTGATCATCAAGCTTATACTCCTCATCTCTCACCCAGTGACTACCATCTATTCCTACACCTCACGAACTGGCTTGCGTCTCGACGATTCGAGAAAACTAAACGGTTGAAAACTTCAGTGCAAAAATAAGATTTGAAGATTTGAAGAAGCTGGTTTCGCGTTTTTTAAACTACTAATAAAGTTATATTTTTTTCAATCTTTCACATTTTATTACCGACTGGCCCTTCTTTGAAAAAGCGGCTTGTATAATTATAATTAAGTATGTTTCCATCCTGATTCTCAAGTTAAAATGCTTTTAGTATAGGACTTCGTTATGCCTTATGTCTCAGTTTAGAATCTCGATATTTTTTTAACAGTTATTATCTTTGTTCTACTTCTTATAATACAAGTTATTATTTAAATTGTTGAAGATAGGACTAGTAAATGGCACCCTTATGATCCTTAAATTAATCTCGTTTGGTGAGACAGTTCTTTTGAAGAATTTTTGGAATCTGGTTGACAGCAACCATAGGCCGTCTTCTTTCCATCTTAATTCTGATGCGAATTGGAGGAGGGTGGGATCGTAGGCTATAAGTCTGGAAAAAATATTAATCATATTTATTTTTGCTTATAATTATCGTTTAATAAAAGCATTTACTTATCCAAAATTAATGCTGGTAGAAAATTAAGACCATCTTCCGATGTATTTGAAGCAGGTATCCGAGTCAAGATTCTGAAACCGGAGATCTTTTTATCAAGTTCCCTTTACTTGCGTTTAAAGAGATCTAGAAATTTGTGAAAGGATTCCACAACTAGAACGCATTAGATGCTGACCAGGTCGATAATTACACAGGTCAACATTTGATCTAAAAAAAAACACTCGGAGCGGTATGGTCCTTATGGAGTTTTTGGGGTCGCTGATTACGATGAGCGAGTTGGTTAATCTTCATCACATCAGATTCAAGGTCATTTGAAGGTCAAATAGAGAAAAAACCGTAGGAAAAATCTGAAAAATTTCATGCGTATGTTTTTGAGGTTCCTGAGTCCGAATCCGTAGTTTGTTTGACCTTACGCCTTTTCTCAGAGGTCATTTGAAGGTCAAATAGAGAAAAAACTGTAGGAAAAATCTGAAAAAATTTATGCTTATGTTTTTGAGGTCCTTGAGTCCGAATCCGTAGTTTATTTGACCTTACGCCTTTTTCCACAGGTCATTTGAAGGTCAAATAGAGAAAAAATCGTGGAAAAAATCTGAAAAAATTCATGCTTATGTTTTTGAGGTCCCTGAGTCCGAACCCGTAGTTTGTTTGACTCAAGCCGCCTTTCAGAGGTCATTATAGGTCATTTCATCATCAGTTTATGTTTATTTGAAAAATATGTATGGTCATTTTGCGTTGTTAAATTTAATTTTGTTTTTATCGTACACTTGCGAAGCATACAGAGGTTAATTTACGGTACATTTTTATTGATTATATCTTATACATATCATTTTACATTTACGTTAATATATCACAATCAAAAATGTCTTTTATGCTGCTCGGTCATTACAAGGGAATTAATATGTGAAATATAAGCTAAATAATGGCAGGTAGACTGATGCAAGCAAATGTTTTAATACTGTTTAAAGGTACTTATTAGTAAAACTTAAAATATTGTTCATATCAAAAATAGACTATACAAATATTTTGACTAGTTTTGTGACTGTGAAATAGACTTTTAAAATCTAAAAAAAAAATTTGACCTAATTTTTGTACTCTCGATGTTCGTTCCATATATCTAGTAAATTTAAAGTCCAGCCCGACTGTGTTTCTTGAGGTATAAATGAAACATTGTGCGCTATGTTATGTTTAAATTTCGTTTTATAACTCAATTCCCAATACATTTCAAATTAATAATTCTAATGTCGAACAACCTTGTTATCAAGTAACCCTTAATCTGTATACTTCAATACTTAATCCTTGTCGACAAAGAAACTCTAATACCCAATACCTTTGAACCCAATAACTTACTTGTACAGTAATCCTTATATCTACTTATACTCTCATATTGTCTTATATAATACCTCAATGCGTAAGTTAACTACTAAAAATGATTCGGCTCATACTTCGTAAAGAGTCTCGAGTGTCCAAGTAGATTTTCGAAATCGCGCAGTCAGTATTTAATATGAATTAAGCATAAGAGTTTGCTTCTTTTAGTATTTATCAAAGCATGTTTGAAGTACTACTCTAAACGAGAACGCTTTCGTTTCTCGTGAAATGATCTTCGACTTGCTTTTCTTTTATGAGATTTATTTGATTCTCGCTTCAGGCTCCAGCAATAATCTGCCAACATGTTTATCCCCTTGATACCTTTTTTCAAATTCACTCAAGTCTTCATGATTTCCAAGAAATTTAGTCGTCACCTCTCTAAAACTTTGCCATGCTGCTTTTTCTTTGGCATTCATTTTCCTCTCACATGCATCATTTTTTAGGAGGTCTCTTATTTGTGGTCCAGTAAATATGCCCTCTTTTATTTTAGCTTCAGAAAGATTAGGTAGCACTTTAAAAATATGCATGAAAGCAGGACTTTCGTTTCGGCTCATGGCCTTGACAAGTTACTTTGCAATACCTAGTTTGATATGCAAAGGTGGAAGTAGGACCTTATTGGTTGATATCAAACTTGGACCTATGATGTTTTTTTCACCTGGAATTAATTCTTGTCTCAACGGCCAGTCCTCACATAATGCTCATCTCGAGCCCGACTATTCCACTCACAAATAAAGCACGGATAAGAAGTGTTTCCAGATTGCTGTCCCAGTAATATTGTAAATATCTTTAAGTCCCCACAAAGTTCCTACTGGTTTTGATCGTAATTCAATTTTTGCAATAGCAACTCAAAATTATGATATTCTTCATCTAATACAACAGAATGAGCGACTGGTAAAGGGGCATAAATATTTCCATTATGTAACAAGATAGCTTTTAAGCTTCTTTTTGAAGAATCTATAAACAGTCGCCAATCACTTGCTGTGTATTCTATACCGTATTCTTGCACTAACCCTTCAATATTATGGCAATAGACTAGATTATTCATTTTAATAAAATATTTTCCGAATGGACGTTCTCTCGAACGATAGACAGAAATTTTTGTTCCTGTGGATAGACAATTTTTTTCTTTTAGCCTAGATCCTAAAAACTCTGATCTGTCTTTCGAGAGTCCCAAGTCTCTGCACAGATCACTTAATTCGTTTTAATTAAATGTTTCGGCTTCCGATATATAATTTTCCTCAACATCTGATTCTTCTGTGCTGAAATTTTCTCTTTCTTCGTGTTCGAATGTTTCATCTGGCATATCTTCATCAGTTACCACTTCTTGTCCCAATTCATTAATTTCCATGATATGATCAGAATTTGTTTCAATAAGAACTGGTAAAGTCACAGATGTTACACGTGCATATGAAATAGAATCCTTATTCTTTCGGTTGTACCCTTTCAAGTTTGTTAAGCAGAAGTAACAGTCGGTAGTATGGTCTGTTGGGGGTCTCCATATCATTGGCCGAGAAAATACCTGGTTGTTAATTCTATATAGAACATTGCGGCATTTATGACATATAGATTTTGGTGTGTAAGAGTTATCCAATGAGCTTGTATCAATATGATAACTTTGGTGATATTTTACTTTTAACGAATCTGAAAACATGAATTTCTTTTGTGGAATATACTTCCCACAAACAACACAAAAATTGTCGAGTTTAATGGAACATGACGAATTTCTTGTAGCATTTGACTCTACAGAGGCCAAGTTTCCCACCAATGTAGAGCTACGGTCGCATGATGACGACGCGTGCGGGCCCGCTTTCCCACCCTGACCAGCCGCCGATTCTGGGTTTCTTTCTCGTAATTTTTTTAGGAGTAGTTGCCATGACGGCATAAACGCCGTAACCCAGGGACTTCGCCGGATAGTGAGACAACTCCGTTGCCCACCGTCACCACGTGGAGGTGCCCTGGGTGCAACTACACCTTAATACTGGAGTTTAAAGCAAGACTGAGCTAAATTTATAAAAAAGAAGAGAATAAATAATTTTGCGAGGAATGAAAAAGCATTTTATTGTCAAAATAAAACTCCAAACATATATACGAAGATACTTAAAATGACCACCGTATATCTTTTGAGCATAAGATCATGCAGGATTTGAACTGAATGATCTGAAAAAATAATAGATTAATTTTTTCAGATTTTTTCCACGATTTTTTCTCTATTTGACCTTCAAGTGACCTCTGGGAAAAGGCGTAAGTCAAAAGGTCAAACAAACTACGGATTCGGACTCAGGGACCTCAAAAACATACGCATGAAATTTTTCAGATTTTTCCTAAGGTTTTTTTCTCTATTTAACCTTCAAATGACCTTCAAATGACCTCTGGGAAAAGGCGTAAGGTCAAACAAACTACGGATTCGGACTCAGGGACCTCAAAAACATACGCATGAATTTTTTCAGATTTTTCCTACGGTTTTTTCTCTATTTGACCTTCAAATGACCTTGAATCTGATGTGATGACGGTTAACCAACCCGCTCATAGTAATCAGCGACCCCAAAAACCTCATAAGGACCATACCGCTCCGAGTGTTTTTTTTTAGATCAAATGTTGACCTGTGTTATTGACGTCCTCACCTTTTTCCACTATTCTAAATAATGATGTTTTACTTAATCTACAGAGGGTGCTTGTGTTGTACGGAATAATATTTCTTCTACCGGGAGATCTGCTAAATACAAGATACTCGACTAACTAATAATCAATCACCTGACTCTCCACGCTGCAGAATCTGATAACCTTTCATCTGACATGAGAATTTACGCACATAAGATAAGCAAGCAATGGAACGAAAATCATCATATGATCTCTACAATCTCTACATTTATTCTGATAAGAAATTCGATAAAGTACCCATTAACTAACTCTTAATAAAGTTACAGCATTACGATGTAAGACGAAATCTGCTCCAATGCATTAAAAGTTTCTTTAAGGGTAGACTCAATAGCGGAACACTTTGGAAAGAGTACAGGCTGGTAAGCGACGGTACCTTACTGGCTTGTAATCTTTGCTCTTCCTTCTTTATGTAACTAATATGGTTAGGGCTGCGAAAACCAACATGAGTTTCTTTAAAGATGACACCAGGCTGTTTTATAAGCCCTCAAAGCAAAGTGGCGAGTTTAAAGATGGCTAAAAAATCTGCAAAACAATTCATGCCTCATCAAATAAACAGCTGCACAAGAGTTAAAGAGGATTTAAAATAATTGTTAAGAATGCCAACAGAACAATATATCCCATTCAGATTGCATTTGAAGGCAACTACTCTTTACAATAGTTCATCAGTCTGATTTTCGAATATGTACGGGCAGTTTCGAGTCCATACTATATAAGGGATATTGAGTCTTTAGACCAGTTCCATCCCACTTAAACCAAGGCTAATATTACTAAGGAAAAGGCGTCAAAAACAAGTTCTACGTTGTCAATAAAGCAAAGACCATCAGTAATGTCAGTGAGCCTGATTTTAAAAGAATCAATGTAAAAATCCCCTTAGAATATCATGTATAAGGCATCTTCTGTCCCGATTCTAAAATCACTTCATAAAATTACAACAATAGCAGTTCTTGATTCGATGGGCGGATACTTTTAAAAAGGAATTCCTGAGTCGTAACGATATCTCGAAGATTCTATACCGCCAGTTGCTGTGGAACGGCAGATTTATTTGTACCAACATCACAACACGCCACATTTCTGTTTATGTGAGTATACGCTAACCTACACTTGCAGTTTTAGCACTTAAAATTTCTGTTGAGAAAATACATGTTAAAATGAAGGATATTATACTTACTTTTGATTATTATTTAACGGATTCCAAGAAGCTAATGATGTTTCAGTCAACGGGTTAAAATAGAGGGTATCGTCTGTTAAGCTAATAGTCAATCCCAGACCTTGGGATGATTTTCTTCCAGCTAGCGATACGGGAATTTCTTCAAATTCTGCAGGAGGTCCTTTGGTTAAGGTTGCAGTGGGAATACTGAAAATCCTGGAAAAACGAGTGAAGTAATATATTCAGTATTTCTCTGGCAAATTAAAATATACAACATGTTGTGAACCAACTATTTTCTATTATTATATTACTATATTGTTTTGCCCTTTAGCTACGCCTATGAGTCTAATACAAAGCCATAGTTTAACAATAACCAATTCTCAATAAAATATATACTATGTACACCTACTAATAGCTCAGTAAAACAGCTACTTTCTACAATTAATTATTTTGTTTGTAAATTTCTTGATGACACCGAAAAGTCGCCAAACTCTGTAATCATTAGGATGATAGGTAAATATTTGTTAGCTAAACTTAAGAGTACGCCTATGGTAAATTTTAGAAAGTAAATGTATAAAATAATAGGCAGTTAGCTAGAGAAGACATTATTACATTATTATTAATCAGAGTTAATTAACAAAAGACATAAAAGGCATTATTATTAACAGTAACATCAAGTATTAAATATTGTTATTATACATCATACCAAGCTAATACGAGGCTGGTTTGAAAAGTCCGTGCAAAAATAAAAACTACTTATGTGTTTGGGGTAAACCTTTTTTATTTTTCGACATAGTCTCCTTTTAGGCTTATACATTTCGTCCAACGATGTTCTAGTTTGTTGATCCCTTCCGAATAATAGGATTTGTCCAAGTCTGCAAAATATCCATTAGTGTCTGTAATCACCTCCTCGTTTGAATAAAATCTTTGTCCCGCCAGCCATTCCTTCAAATTGGGAAACAAATAGTAGTCCGAGGAAGCCAAGTCGAGTTGGAATCCTATTTCCATTAATTTTGCGACCATAACTGCTGAGGTGTGTGCTGGTGCGTTGTCGTGATGGAAAAGGACTTTCTTGTGGGCCAATCGCGGGCGTTTTTCTTGCAGCTCGGTTTTCAAAACGGTCCAATAACGATGAATAATATTCACCTGTAATAGTTTTACCCTTTTTCAGATAGTCGATGAGGATTATCCCTTGCGAATCCCAAAAGACAGTCGCCATAACCTTTTCGGCCGAAGGAACGGTCTTCGCCTTTTTTGGTGCAGATTCCCCCTTGGTAACCCATTGTTTAGATTGTTGTTTGGTCTCAGGAGTATAGTAATCATCCACAGTGACGAAACGACGCTTAAAGTCCTCCGGATTCTTCTGGAACAACTGCAAACCATCCTTGCAATACTTCACACGATTCCGTTTTTGGTCAAGCGTGAGCAATCGCGGCACCCATCTTGCGGATAGCTTTCTTATGTCCAAATGTTTATGCAAAATATTATGTACTCGTTCAGTCGAGATGCCCACAGCACTAGCAATCTCACGCACCTTAACTCTTCTGTCATCCATCACCATATCATGGATTTGATCAATGATTTCTGGAGTCGTAACCTCCACAGGCCGTCCAGAACGTTCAGCGTCACTTGTGCCCATATGGCCAGTCCGAAAATTTTGAAACCACTTATAAACTGTTCTAATCGAAGGTGCAGAGTCACCATAATGTTTATCAAGCTTCTCTTTAGTCTCCTGAGGCGTTTTGCCTTTCATAAAGTAATGTTTAATCACCACACGAAATTCTTTTTCGTCCATTTCTTGAAAATCACTCGACTTCCTTGATTCACACGAATGCCAAACACAAAGAAATAGACCAATATGGCTGAAACTTGGTGTGCGTTCATTCAAGAGACGCTACTAACTAAACATGACCTCGATACGCGCCGGTGGTGCCATCTCTAGGATTTTGCACGGACTTTTCAAACCAGCATCGTAAGTATTATAAGATTTACTTAATAAAAAGTTACAAGTTTTATCACGTGTTATTTTTAATCGACTTACAAACCAGTAAAGCAACGGTCGGTTCCAACAAACATAATTTAATATTAATTTCTTAATTTATGACATCTTAAATTTTTTGATTATACTTGGGAATTATGTTTCTGTAGGAAATTTTAAATACTTAGAACTTTTGTGGTTAACTAGTTAACCACATCCATTATTTCTAAATATATCTTTTTTGGTATGTAAACAAACAAGTTTATTTACATACATACCTATGTTGACTAAGAGGATTGTTCGGCTCAATTTTAGGTCAATGTCAAATTTGTATTATATGACGCATGTTATGACCAAATTTTAGACCACCTATAAATAAGCACATATGCACGAGTATTTGTATCGTATTTGCTTAGGTTCGGTATTATTTAAAAAAAAATCTTACCAGTCTGTTCCCAGTGAAGTGATGCACTCAGTATTTCTCTGGCAAATTTAAATATACAACATGTTGTAAACCAACTATTTTTTATTATTATGTTACTATATTGTTTCGCCCTTTAGCTACGGCTGTGAGTTTAATACAAAGTCATAGTGTAACAATAATCAGTTCTCAATAAAAGATATTCTATGTACACTTACTAATAGCTCAGTAAAATGACTACCTTCGACAATTAATTATTTTCTTTGCAAACTTCTTGATGGCGCTGAGAAATCGCCAAACTCTGTAATCATTAGGATGATAGGTAAATATTTGTTAGCTAAACTTAAGAGTACGCCTATAGTAAATTTTAGAGAGTAAATGTATAAAATAATAGGCAGTTAGCTAGAGAAGACATTATTACATTATTATTATTCTTAGTTAATTAATAAAAGACATAAAAGGCATTATTATTAACATAACATCAAGTATTAAATATTGTTATTACGAGCATTGATATTACTATATTCATGTCAAGCTAATAAGTGTTGTAAAATTTACTTATTAAAAACTTAAGAGGTTTTAATACGTGTCATTTTTGATCGACTTACAAGCCAGTAAAGAACGGTCGGTTCCGATAAACAAAATTTAATATTAATTTCTTGATTGATGACATCTTAAATTTTTTGATTATACCTGGGAATTATGTTTCTGTAGGAAATTTTAAATACTTAGAACTTTTGCGGTTAACTAGTTAACCACATCCATTATTTCTAAATATGTCTTTTTGGGTATATAAACAAACAAGTTTGTTTACATACATACCTATGTTGACTAAGAGGATTGTTCGGCTCAATTTTTGGTCAACGTCAAATTTGTATTATATGACGCATGTTATGACCAAATTTTAGAATAATATGAAGTTCGAAACCATCTATAAATAAGCGCATATGCACGAGTATTTGTATCGTATTTGCTTAGTACGTGGTTCGGTATTATTTTAAATTTTTTTTATAAATCTGTTGCCAGTGAAGTGATATATTCAGTATCTCTCTGGCACATTAAAGTATACAACATGTTGTAAACCAACTATTTTTTTATTATTTTATTACTATATTGTTGTGCCCTTTAACTACTCCTATGAGTTTAATACAAAGCCATAGTTTAACAATAACCAATTCTCAATTAAGACATACTATGTACACTTACTAATAGCTCAATAAATAGCTACGCCTATGAGTTCAATACAAAGCCATAGTTTAACAATAACCAATTCTCAATAAAAGATATACTATGTACACTTACTAATAGCTCAGTAAAAACTACTACTTTCTACAATTAATTATTTTCTTTGTAAACTTCTTGATGGCGCCAAGAAATCGCCAAACTCTGTAATCATTAGGATGACAGGTAAATATTTGTTAGCTAAACTTAAGAGTACGCCTCTGGTAAATTTTAGAGAGTAAATGTATAAAATAATAGGCAATCAGCTAGAGAAGAGATTATTAAATTATTATTATTCTTAGTTAATTAACAAAAGATATAAAAGGCATTATTATGAACATAACATCAAGTATTAAAAATTGTTTTTACGAGCATTGATATTATTATACGAGGCTGGTTTGAAAAGTCCGTGCAAAGTCCGAGAGATGGCACCACCGGCGCGTATCGAGGTCATGTTTAGTTAGTAGCATCTCTTGAATGAACGCACACCAGGTTTCAGCCATATTGGTCTATTTCTTTGTGTTTGGCATTCGTGTGAATCAAGGAAGTCGAGTGATTTTCAAGAAATGGACGAAAAAGAATTTCGTGTGGTGATTAAACATTACTTTATGAAAGGCAAAACGCCTCAGGAGACTAAAGAGAAGCTTGATAAACATTATGGTGACTCTGCACCTTCGATTAGAATAGTTTATAAGTGGTTTCAAAATTTTCGGACTGGGCATATGGGCACAAGTGACGCTGAACGTTCTGGACGGCCTGTGGAGGTTACGACTCCAGAAATCATTGATCAAATCCATGATATGGTGATGGATGACAGAAGAGTTAAGGTGCGTGACATTGCTAGTGCTGTGGGCATCTCGACTAAACGGGTACATAATATTTTGCATAAACATTTGGACATGCAATGCAATGGTAGATGCATCTGCAAGATAGGTGCCGCGATTGCTCACGCTTGACCAAAAACGGAATCGTGTGAAGTGTTGCAAGGATAGTTTGCAACTGTTCCAGAAGAATCCGGAGGACTTTAAGCGTCGTTTCGTCACTGTGGATGAAACGTGGATACATTACTATACTCCTGAGACCAAACAACAATCTAAACAATGGGTTACCAAGGGGGAATCTGCACCAAAAAAGGCGAAGACCGTTCCTTCGGCCGGAAAGGTTATGGCGACTGTCTTTTGGGATTCGCAAGGGATAATCCTCATCGACTATCTGAAAAAGGGTAAAACTATTACAGGTGAATATTATTCATTGTTATTGGACCGTTTGAAAACCGAGCTGCAAGAAAAAACGCCCGCGATTGGCCCACAAGAAAGTCCTTTTCCATCACTACAACGCACCAGCACACACCTCAGCAGTTGTGGTCGCAAAATTAATGGAAATATTATTCCAACTTGTTTCACATCCCCCCTAATCTCCAGACTTGGCTCCCTCGGACTACTATTTGTTCCCCAATTTGAAGAAATGGCTGGCGGGACAAAGATTTTATTCAAACGAGGAGGTGATTGCAGACACTAATGGATATTTTGCAGACTTGGACAAATCCTATTATTCGGAAGGGATCAACAAACTAGAACATCGTTGGACGAAGTGTATAAGCCTAAAAGGAGACTATGTCGAAAAATAAAAAAGGTTTACCCCAAACACATAAGTAGTTTTTATTTTTGCACGGACTTTTCAAACCAGCCTCGTATTTATGTCAAGCTAAAAAAGTATTATAAAATTTACACGTTTTATTTTTGATCGACTTACAAACCAATAAAGAACGGTCGGTTCCAATAAACATAATTTAATATTAATTTCTTGATTGATGACATCTTAAATTTTTTTGATTATACCTGGGAATCATGTTTCTGTAGGAAATTTTAAATACTTTGAACTTTTATGGTTAACTAGGTAACCACATCCATTATGTTTTAATATGTCTTTTTGGGTATGCAAACAAACAAGTTTGTTTACATACATACCTATGTTGACTAACCGGATTGTTCGGCTCAATTTTAGGTCAACGTCAAATTTGTATTATATGACTAAACTGACCATTTATTTTTGAACTCAAAACGGGACATAAGTTTTTATACCCAAGTTAGCAGGTTAACAATGAAAATAAACACAACTTCTTAATTTTCTTTATTTAGAAAAAGTGTAACTTAATGCAATTAGTATTGACTGTTATTATATTCATATTAATTATAATTATTTTTATTATAACAAGTTGTGAAAAATAAAAATCAATCACCAGTTAACCAGCTTTATTGAAGCAAAGTTCCTCTGACAGAAATTATTAAATTATATGCACCATAATTTTTTTAATTGTATTTATATTTATCAGAGGAACAAATTTGCTTTAATAAAGTTGGTGATGATTTTAAATAAGAATAAAATTCTTGGCCCGTTTTTTTTATATTGACCTTAGTTATCAACATCGCTTTCAGAACTGGTACCTGTAACTGATTTTTTTCAGACGTCCACAATTTATTCATAAGAGAAAAGACTCTTTCTACTGGAGCATTTGTACCAGGTAGACATAAAATATATTCAATTAAAATACAAAAATTTTCATGTTGTAGATTGTTGGTGCGAAAGTGTTTGAATACTTCTACCCAACGAGTTTCTGTGGAGACTTTTAAATTATCCCATTCGGTAATTTTTTGGGAAGTGACGTAGCTTGAAATTAATGTAAATTCGTCAAATACTTCTGTATCTTTGTTAAAGGGAAAATATCCCTTTTCAATCAATACATCCAGCGCTTTTTGAATATCTTCCCATGCAGGTACTTTTCTTAAATCTGCCCAATGAAATATCTCCATTTCTTTAGTAAGAAAGCAAGTCCACTGTTCCAGATATTCACGGCTTGTTTTATAAAATTCTGTGGCCGTATTTTTCACAAACTCTTCATCAATATTAGTGCCATTATCTTTTAATTTCACAATTAAACTACGAACAGTAAATAGAAGAAGCTGGTTGATCTGTTTCTGAGCCAAATTGTCTTTGAGATGATTGATTTCTTTTGCAGCCTCAATTGCCGACACAGTCTGACCTTCAACCTTCAATACAGCTTGGTGAAAACTTGCTGACTGAGCGTGTAAAAAATGAAGCCATAATTCTGATATGGGATCATCAAAAAAGTTTTTTAACAATTTGGGACATTTTTCAATGGTCAAAAAATAGTCTTTTAACGGCTGGTACATTTTTAAAACTTTCTCCAAGGCAGGCATAAGCGCAAGCCACCTGGTTTTACTGTAGCCGAGCATTTAGTGATGTTCTATTTCAGCTTCAGCGCAAAACTCCTTTAGAGCTTCAACTCGAACCGTGTAAATATAAAAAAATGAATATATTTTTACGATAATGCTTTCGTAATCTGAAGGTAGACTATCTGCAGCAGATTTTATTGCATTGTGAATTATATGGGCTCCACATCCAATACCTATCAACGGTTTTTTCAGAGATGATTGTAATTTTGCTAATACATTATTAGTTCCTCGCCTAGCTACACCCCCAAAATTGACATTAGCATTGTCGTCACAAAATGCCACGACTTTATTTGACAAATTATTATCTGTCAATACTTGGTGTAAATAGTCGACTATGATATCAGAAGTTTCACCTGGTTGCTCTTGGAGGTCTAAAATTTTTACTTGCACACCTTCATAAGGTTGAAAAAAAGCGCACTACACAAGGATATATTTTCTTGTTACCGTGGTTTGAAGCGTCGTTTAAAATTGTAATACAATTGGACTTATTGAGATCATCTTTTAAATTATCGATCGCTGTATGCGCCAAAACATTTACTATAATAGCTTCTGTTTTTGTATGCGCGCATGTGAATTTTGGATCAAAACATGATTGGATTAATTTCGACGCACAATCATTGGAACGAAAACTGTGGTTTTCTTGTATAGTGTGATAAGCCCAGACGCCTTCTGCAGCAGCAATATCCAAATCCTTTGAAGTTGGCGCGTTTGAATTCTTGAAAAAGTTCAACAGTGAAGAACTGGAAGCAGCGGCACGGTCGGCATTTTTATGTTTTTCAGACTTCAAATGCTGTTCAATATCACCAGCACCACTATGGGAAACACTAAACTCTGTACGACACTTTTCGCATCTGACGTCCGAGGAAGTATTAATTTGCTTAATAAATGGGTATTTTGCTTGTAAGTTGACTTTAAATGAACACTTGCGTTTCGGCATAACTATAGGTAAAATTCCAAAACAACAGAAAACTTCAAATTAGTTACCAGTTTACCACTAAACTACTTCACGAACATTACGCAAAAAACAAAACAATAGCGACAAGTCTGTGTGCATGCGCGTGATTAGCCTAATAACCAAATAAATGCTCCCTCTTCTCCCCGCGTTACTAGGTAACCGACAGCGCGCGCGGGCGGGGAATCGCCAATCGTCGACGTCGCGACGGTCTGTGATTCCCCGCCCGCGCGTGTCTCACGAGCATCGTAATTTAAAATTTTCGCGCGGTTTCGGAAAACGGGACTATTTACCGTCCCGGCGCTTTGTTTGGGGACAACGGGACAGGTGAACGAGAAAAGGGACAGTCCCGTTCAAAACGGGACGTATGGTCACTTTATATATGACGCATGTTATGACCAAATTTTCGAATACTACGAAGCTGAAAACCATCTACAAATAAGCACAGATGCATGAGTATTTGTATTGCATTTGCTTAGTAATTAGTTCGGTATTATTTAAAAAAAATCTTACCTATCTGTTGCCAGTGGTTGATAAAAGAGGGTAGCCAATTTTGGAGAGTGGGCCAAACCGACTACACCATCTGGCAAAGTAAAACTTTCCCCATTTATAGTGTAGGTGGCAAAATTGGGATCGGGGAACATACTTGGGTGGGGTGACTCTCCATGTAGTGTCTCTGAGAGCGTCATAAACAATAATAGCTAAGAAAAGATAAAATTGTTTTATATCACATTGTATTCATATCATAGATTTATACTGAGGAACTAATAATTAAATGCAATGAAACATAAGTTAGCCGTCTACTCTGTAACATTACAAAGCATGAACTAAGTTGGGTAGATAACACCAAAACAACCCAGCATATAAGCTGTATAATAAACCTTTTTACAGTTTCAAAGAAATATGTGTGTTACAGCAGTTATTTACTATTTTTTTATTTATCAAATCATGTCGGGACGCGTTTCGTCATATCATGGCTCATCAGCTGAGCTAGGATCGATAGAAAAGAGAACAAAACTCAAATGTTATATTTTTTTTTTTTGAAGAAAAAAGGTATAACTATATTAATCAATCCCTATTAAGTGGCGCTACCTTCTTTAAAAGTGGAGGAAATGACAGAATGCTCGGGACCGGTTTTATCGTACAGGAAAAGGCCAAAGACAGGGTCATCAATTTTAGAGCAATATCGGAGAGGATGTGCTACCTAAGACTTAAGGGATACAAACGAAACATAAGCATTATAAATGTGCATGCCCCTACGGAAGAAAAAGATGAAATAGATAAAGATATATTCTATGAAAGACTAGTAGAAGAGTACGAGAGGATACCAAGGTATGATATAAAGATGGTGGTAGGCGACTGTAACGCAAAAGTGGGGAAAGAAATGATGTATAGACAGATAGTGGGAAAGAACAGTAAGCACGATAAAACCAGTGATAATGGACAGAGACTGGTAACCCTTGCAATGGAAAAAAATATGATAATCAAAAGTACCGAGTTACAACGGAAAGAAATAGATAGAGGAACATGGTCCTCGCCAGATGGAAGAACAATCAACCAGATAGACCACGTTTTGATAGAGAGGAAACATAGAAGTTTTATTACAGAGGTAAGAAGTATGAGGGGAGCGGACTGTAACTCCGATCACTTCCTAGTGAGAATTACATGCAAGGGAGAATATAAAGAGGAAGTCATAAAAGTCACAAACAAAAAGAGAAGGGCGTATAATGTGAGTAGTCTTCAAGATCAAAAAAAGAAGGAAATGTACAAGGAGGAAATAAGTAAAGTTTTACATCAGTAGGAAACAAGCACGCAAGTAGAGCGAATATGGGAACAAACAAAAACAGCAGTGAAACTAGCGGGTGATACAGCGTTAAAAAGGATGGAAAGACAAGTAAAAACCAAAGACTGGTTCAACGGAGAGTGCAGCGCACTAGCAGAGGCCAAGAAAAAAGCACGGCAGAAGATGATAATGAACCCAAATGAAGATAATATTCAAGAATATAGAGAATTTCAAGGAATGTTCAAACAAACATGCAGAAGACTGAAGAGACAATACAATGAAGAAAAATTGAAAAACATAGAGGAAAGATTTGTTAATAAGGAATTGAGAAGCTTCTATCAGGAGGTAAAACGAATGAACAAAGGATACCATAGCCGAACCAGCTACCTTAGAACTAATACAGGATTACTAATAAGTGAGCCAGATATAATAATGGATGAGTGGAAGGGGTATTTCGAGGTATTGTTGAATGGGGGAGAGAAACAGAAAATGAGGTAGAAGAGCGAACAATGGACGATGATGGGAATATGGTGAGTAAGCCAACAAGAGGAGAAATCAAAGCTATAATTAATGAAATGAAAAACAATAAAAAAAGTCAGGTGAAAGCGAAATAAGTGCTGAAATGTTAAAGGCAGGAGGCAAACAACTGCATGAGAAACTATTTCTACTAATAGAGCAAGTATGGGAACAGGAGGTAATGCCAAAAGAATGGTCCAAGGCCCTTATAAGTCCACTACACAAAAAAGGTGATAAAATGCTATGCAAAAATTATAGAGGAATAGCTCTGCTAGATACATGCTATAAGATTCTGGCAAAGGTATTGCGGAAGAGATTGAACGGGTTTGCAGAAGAAAGAATGGGGGAATACCAAGCGGGGTTCCGAAGTAACAGATCCACAACAGATCAGATATTCACTGTTAAAGAAATTCAAACTACGTGTTACGAGCATAAAATAGCGTTACATACCCTGTTTATAGACTTCCGGCAGGCTTATGATAGAATTATAAGAGACAGAATGTATCAAGCATTGTTCCATTTAGAAATACCAACAAAACTAATCAGACTAGTTAAAATGACTCTAGAAAAAAACGACCAATAAAATAGTGTGGAACGGCCTGGAATCAAAGGATTTTATAGTGGAAAGGGGACTACGACAGGGTGACCCACTGTCTGCGACGTTATTTAACTTAGTTTTAGAGAGGATAATAAGAGAGAGCAGCCTGGAGGCTAGCGGTACAATTTTTAATAAGGAGCACCAGTGTATAGCATATGCGGATGACTTGACGTTGATAGCAAAGTCTAGCAGGGAAACTGGTAAAGAGAACGAAAAGACTAATAAGAGAGGCAAGTAAGTATGGTTTAGAAATCAACTCTGAGAAAACGAAGTATATGATAGCAGGAAGCACAGAAACTAAGAAAGAAAAAGAACTTAATGTAGTGACCTATGATGGAAGGGAATATAAATTTGAGAGATAGATTTATATATTTGGGGGTACCGCTGGAAGAAAACGGGCATGAGGGGAGCGAATTGAAGGCGCGAATAGCAAAGGGCAACCAAAAATGTGGGGGCCTGAAACACTCTAATGAAATCAAAGTACGTCTCTAGAAAGACAAAACTGAGGATTTATACATCGGTCATAAGACCTACTGTCACCTATGGATCTGAAACATGGGTAATGAACAAATTGGAGGAAGAGACGCTAGAGAGGTGGGTAAGAAGGATCTTGAGAGTGATCTATGGAGGAAGAAATACACCGGAAGGGTGGACTAGGCGGACAAATCAGGAACTGGAAGACTTATATGATGGACCTAGAATCACATCTTTTATAAGGGCGCAAAGAATGAGATGGTTAGGACGCGTACAACGTATGACAAGAGAGAGACTGCCGAAAAGGGTGCTGGCGATGAAGCCTGTGGGTGCGAGAAGGAGGGGAAGGCCGAGGAGGAGATGGTTGCAACATGTCGAGGAGGATTTAAGAGCCATAGGGGTCTGAGACTGGAGGACGAAGGCGTAGAACAGAATAGAATGGAGACATACGATCCAACAATACTTGGACGTCGGATGATGGAAGAGGTAAGGAGGGAAAAGGGCAGAAGTTCTACTAAGCCCTAGGCCTTCATGGCCTGTAGTGCTTTTATATTATTATTAAGTAGCACTGTTCCAGATCAGCTAAAAACCGCAGTAGTTCCGCCATTTATAAAAATAGAGTTAGACATAATGTTAAAAATTTCAGTCCAATACCTGTGGTTAGCGTTTTTTCTAAAATTTTCTAAAAAATAATTTGTGAGAAAATCATGGGGTTCCTCAAGAAATACAATAATAGCCTTCCCAATGTACAGAGTGATCGTTTTTAGGAACCCGGCCCCAATTTATGGAAAATTGTTGGATATATTTTTTTAAAATGTAGAATAGCATAGTACATATCAAGGAGTACACTAAAGTTTTTGACATTTGGTAATGAAACCGACGACGCTGGGCGCCGCGACGCCAAACAACTTTTTTTCCATCGACATACCTTTTGCCAAACAGCATTGGAAAGCCCTACTTCTTTTCAACATTTTTGCCTTAAATTGCAGCAAAAACTCTCTAAAATATTATTTTTTGGTCATCGCCGTTATCATGGATCGTATGCGACGTTTGGCGGTTTTTAAACAATTTATCTAGTATTCGGCTGTCACACTTTAGTCTGACAACTCTTGTTTGCATACCTACTTAAACTAAGTAAATAGTGTGTTAATAGGTTCCCACGCTGCAAAAGTAGATATGATGCCTATTTATGGAGAAGCAAGAAGAAATTCTCGGGAAGCCATTAGACTGTATCGAGAACGTAACAACGATAGGTATATCCCGAATCACACTATGTTTTGTAGATTAGAACTAAATTTGAGGAGCAATACGGATGCATTTTCTGGGCAGAAAGGTATTTCTAAACGAAAAACGGTTTTAACAGATGAAAAAGTAGCCGAAATTGTGCAATACTTTCAAAAACATCCATATAATTCTATCAGACAGGCAAGTATTCAATTGAATGTATCTTATAGAGCTATTCGGAAATCTCTTAAAGCTAATAAATAATACGTAAGCTGAAAAGTTGTTGGTCTGATACATAAATCTCGCCCTTTTCAAAAACTCCATGTGATTTTTAGGAAGTACCCAACCTTCAAATGATACGTGTCAAAATTTCATGATATTTCGACGATTAGTTTACAAGTTACAGTGGTTTTAGTAACGCTACTTTTGATACTTTTAAAACAATGTAAAAAGTCGAATTTCGTGTGTTAATTAAACACTGATTTTTGATGGGAAAAAAATACCGTTTAAGCAAAGCAATGCACTATAGGAAATTTTACCCCTTTTTTTGGCCAAAAGTAAAAATTAAAATTTTTACAGAGTTTATTTTTTTTTTGCTTTAATATAAAAAAAAAACAGCAAAGTAGGCATATCTTTTTAAATTATTTGACAAAATTGATTTTCAGTCACTTTATCAGTTGTTTTGCTTGCGATTTCTAAATTAGTTTTCAAAAAAACTTTTGAGTGCAGTGAATTTTGTGACAGTTTCTAAGAAAAATTTTCGTAATAAAAATTTATAGTTTTTGAAAATTAAAAAACGGAAAATAAAGCCGAAGGTAAGTACTTTAATATTATATATAGTGAAATGTTAGTGAACTCATCTATTAGATCGATTAAATGGGAAAAGTTGAAGTGACCTTAAGATGAACTAATGGAATTGTGAATTGGAATTTTATTTATACTTACAAAAAAATGATAGCACATGATAGACATAACACCATAATAGTCCTCTAGGACAGTCATTTATCTTCCGAATTTAATATATTTTAGCTGCTACTATCTGCTACTTTTTTAAAAAAATGCATGTTTTTCAGCTGACTACTGCGTGCCAAATTCAGAGTTATTCAATATATGGCGAGAGAAACACAACGAAGTTGACAAAAGAGCCGCTATTTATGCTCATTTCTTTTCATACATTGCTGAGAGTGATTGTTCCGAAAACTTTGAACAATATTTAAAGGAGCAGTCACGAATATTTTATTCAAATATGAGTATGAAGTGGCGTAAAAGTGGTCGGATTTTGAAACTTTTCGAAAAACAGCATGCTGTTTGGCTAGAAGGTAATACTTCGATAAAAAAACGTAAAACGCAGCGTGCCTCCACTAAATCAAAAAGTGGACGACCGCAATTAACTTTCTGCCAAAAATCTGAGAGAACAAAAAGAAGAGTTGCAGCAGAAATCTCTAAAGATCAAAATAATGAAATTGAACCCCTGGTTTTTGCTGCATCTGCGGCTGCTCGTAAATGTAACAGTTGTTTTAAAAGAAGCTGTCAGTACTCCGACTAGAGCCGCGAAAGTACGGAAAATAATTTCAACAGCAACACCAACTAAGCTATCTCCTGATGAAGGACTAGCCTTTCTTTTAGAAAACAACCTTTCAAAAGAGCAATATTGCAATATAAGATATGAAAATAAAATAAGAAATTGCGATATATATCCTGTATACAAAGAACTTACATGTAGTAAATATAAATGCAGACCAGACGGCGTAATAGTTACTGAGACATTAGCGAAAGTTCCATTGGAAATGTTACTGAAGCATACATCCGAAAGAATAATAAAAGTGCAAGAGGAAGTTATATCTACCTTAATGGAAACAAAAAAAACTGAAATTTTATACGCCAAACTCATTGTCGGTTATGGATTTGACAGTAGTACTGGTTATACAGACTATAAACAACAGTTTGAAAAGGCGGGTTCGTCTCAAAATTGTGACTCCTCTATTTTGGCCACAACAATTATACCTTTGCGTTTAATAGAAGCGTCCGGAAATATTTTATGCAACAATCGTACACCACAATCTATTAGATTTTGTCGACCATTAAAATTAGAATACACAAAGGAGACTAAAGAAATCATTTTAAAAGAAAAGAAAAATATAGAGGAAGAAATAAATTCCTTAAGTTCTTTTGAAGTAATGCTTGGTGAAACAAAAACTTTATGCGTTAAATTTAAATTGTACTTAACTTTAATTGATGGCAAAGTATTAAATATTTTGACTGAAACTAAATCTAGTCAAACGTGTTCATTATGCGGTGCTACACCAAAGGATTTTCTGAGCATAACAGATTTCCAAAACCACAAATTTAAGCCTAAAGAAGAGAACTTAAAGTATGGGATAAGTCCATTGCATTGCTGGATCCGTTTTTTTTTTGAATTTGTTGTGAATGCAGGGTACAAAATTCACATTAAAAAGTGGCAAATAAGAAATGAAGCTGACGAAGCCTTAGTTGCGAAAAGAAAGGCTGACATCCAACAGTTATTTTGGGATGAAATTGGTTTGCACGTTGATAAGCCTAAGACTGGTGGCTATGGGAGTACGAATGACGGTAACACGGCCCGGCGCGCGTTCAAAGAACATTTAAAATTTTCTGAAATTACAGGCATAGACAAAGAACTCATTTATAATTTAAAAGTCATTTTAATATGTTTATCATGTCAGCTTCCTTTAGATTCGAGTAAATTTGAAGAATTTTATTTTCAAACGGCCACAATGTTCATGCAGAAGTATCCATGGTTACCAATGACAGCAACTGTACATAAGGTTCTTGTACATTCGCGGCAAATTATTGAGTCGACTGTGCTTCCAGTTGGATGTTTTGGTGAGGATGCCTCTGAATCGCGCCATAAAATATATAAATCCGATAGATTGCTTCATGCACGAAAAAGTAGCCGGGTGAACAACTTGGCGGACGTTTTTAATCGAGCATTGGACACATCAGATCCGCTTATTTCCAGCCTTTCGTTGAATAAACGCATCAAGCACCAGAACACATTAAAGCTTCCAGCAGAAGTAATCGAATTACTGAGATCAGAGGAGCAAAGTTTTGTGGAAAATTGTCAAACGGATGAAGAAAATTCCGAAAACGAAAATCAAGAAATGGAGAGTAATGGCATTTTGAACCCATCTGTATTAAATGTAGTTGACGATTTGGAACTCGAAAATCAAATTTGTGAATAAAATCCTTTTTAAAAAACATAACTGTTTGTTACTTCTTTAAATTAGTAAAATGAATTTCTACTGTTATATTATAACGTAAGTGTACACCCGAAAAAATATTTATTAAAAAACAGTTTAGAAAACCAGATAACCTATCAAAGATCTAAAAAAATCTTGGATGCGGGAACCTATAACCTTAAACCTCTTTTGAAAATAATTATTAGTTAATTTTTTAGTTAACTTTACTTATTTTTTTTTTTAGTGTATGAACAACTTTAGTGGTTCCTCCCTCCCTCTTAAGAATCTTGCAAAAGTCAAATCCAAAAAAATCATTAAAATCGGTCCAGCCATTTGGCTGTAAATAATTTTGGCCAAAAAAAGGGGTAAAAATGGCTTGATAAGTATTACAGGGACTCTGCCCCTGCAAAATCATTCATTCAGTATGCTGAATTTAAACGCGGTCATATAGACACAAATAATGCTGAACGTCTAGATGCCCAAATGGGGTGGTTACACCGGAAAACATAAAAAAATCCACAAAATTGTTTTGGATGACCGTAAAGTGAAATTGCGTGAGATAGCTGATCAAGATATCAAAAGAACATGTTGGTCATAGTTTGCACGAAGATTTGGGCATGAGAAAGCTCTGTTCGAAATGGGTACCGCGTTTGCTCACAGTGGACCAAAAACAACATGTTGATGATTCTGAGCTCTGTTTAGACCTGCTGAAGCGCAATAAAAAGGATTTTTTCATGCGATATATGACAATGGATGAAACATGGATGTATGGTATCGGATAATTAGGAAACATTTGATTGGACGATACTTTTTTTAGGGAACACTAACTGAAAATAGATACCTTAATTTCTTGGTTCATTTTTATTAGAAAATGTTTCTCTTATTTCAAGAAGGCATATGAATATCAACACGACGGAGCATCACCTCATAAAACTGCTGCTGTTAGAGAGTATATGACTGAACAATTTCAACGAAGATGAATAAGGGTTCGCAGCCCAATTATTCAATGGACACGTAAATCACCAGACCGCACGCCGTTAGATTTTTGTCTTGTGAGAGACTCTTAAAAATATTGGAAACAAAACTGCGACAAATTATATTGAGCACTTAAAGGCAAAATATCAGATGTGTGGAATAGTATATCTGGAAAAAATTATTTACAAAGCAACTCCTCAAGCGCTAATGAAAATAATGGAAAATTGAATGATAGAAGAAGGAAGACATACAGAAATTTTCTTTTGATGTTCTTTTTTATTTTTTCAGTTTAAAACATTTAATTTTATAAATATGGAATAAGTTATGTAATGTTAAAAGTTATATAGTTTTTTTGTGGTTTATTTTTGTTTTTTATTGTTCAACTAGCCGTACCCGCGGCTCCGCTCGCGTGGACTTGATTCACTATTATCGTCACTGCTTATTCCTTATGTTGCCTAACTTAATAAAATATATCCTATAACTTACCCAGAGAACATATGTATTTTATAAAAAAAAAAAAACATGTAAATCGGATCAGTGGTTCTTGAGTGCTAAACGCACTAACGAAGAGACAGACAGAGATACGTTGCGTTTTATATATTATAGATTTTTTTTGATAAATATTAAGTTAAGAATTAAAAGCAAACACGTAAATCGGATAAGTGGTTCTCGAATGATAAGCGCACTAACGGACAAATAGACAGACAGACAGAGAGACTATATATATATGTGTGTATATATATATATATATATATATATATATATATATATATATATATATATATATATATATATATATATATATATATATATTTATAGGAGATTATAGATAACGTGGCCAGAGAACAAATGTTTGAATCAAAAAAAAAAACCATTTAAATCGGATAAGTGGTTCTCAAGTCATAAGCGCACAAACGGACAGACAGGCAAACAGAGAGATGTTGCATATATTATGTTCTTTGCTACATGATATTGTTCCATATTTAATGGTTTAGGCAGTATATTGCAAGAGAACCCGCTAGCGGCAGGCTTTTTTCCGACTTGATTCACTATTATCCATACTACTTATTTCTTATGTTACCTAACGTAATAAAATATATCCTATAACCTGGCCAGAGAACATATGTATATTTAAAAAAAAAAACACGTAAATCGGATAAGTGGTTCTCGAGTGATCAGCGCACTAAGGGACAGACAGACAGACCTACAAAGAGACGTTGCATTTTATATATATTATAGAAGATTATAGATAACCTGGCCAGAGAACAAACGTATCAATTAAAGGAAAAAAAACACGTAAATCGGATAAGTGCTTCTCCAGTGATAAGCGCACTAACGGACAGACAGAGAGACCTTGCATTATATATATATATATATATATATATATATATATATATATATATTTTATATATATATATATATATATATATATATATATATATATATATATATATATATATATATATATATATATATATAAACGCTACTGGCCAGAGAACATATGTATGTTGTAAAAAAAAAGCACATAAATCGGATAAGTGGTTCTCCAGTGATAAGCGCACTAACGGGCAGACAAACACACAGACAGACAGAAAGACGTTGCATTTTATATATTATAGAAGATATTTTATTAAAGAAAAAACCTCAACAGCATAGTAACTAATATTATTATAATTACTGTCAGATTAAAGTATGACAGCCGCCTACTATATAAATTGTTTGAAAACCGCTAAAGGTGGCATACAATCCATGGCAACCACGTTGAAAAAAAAATATTATTTTAGAGGTTTTTTTGGTGCATAACTTTTTGGCAAAACAAAATAGAACAAAACGATTTAAGAAAAAAATGTTGAAAAAAATTAGGGCTTTTCAATGCTGTTTTACAAAAAGTACCTCGATGGAAAAAAAAGTTGTTTGGCGTCGCGACACCCAGCGTCGTTTTCACTATCAAATGTCAAATACGTCAGTATATTCCTTGACATGCACTATACCATCCTACATTTTAAAAAAAGTAAATATCCAGCAAATTTCTATAAATCGGGACCGGGCGTCTAAAAATGATCTCCCTGTACAACATGGTTTTCGTTCTGGGCATTTGGTACAGACTGCATCTGTTAGTTTTTATAAATATGTCTATGACCAGGTTAAATAAGGAAACTCTGTAGTAACCATGCTGTTTGACCTCACTAAAGCTTTCGACTTAGGAAACAAAAAGATCCTAATGGACATACTCGAAAGTGTGAATATTAAAGAAATAGTTAAAATATTATGAATGCCATACTCAATATATTCTTTTTTGTGTCTTCTGAAGCCAAAGTGATTATTAATCAGAATTTAAATTTTATTAAAATAAAATCGATTATTTTATTATAGTTTGCGGAACAAAGACAAAATTGAAATCGGACGGTAATTTAGTGGCTGCTCAGGATTAATCTTTTTTAAAAAATTATTATCATATTTACCTGGCGCTGCTGTATCGGCCATGTAAACAAAAGCAGAATCGCATGTTCCCTGTACGCTTTCGTCGATAACCAAGTTGGCCAAGAGTGATGCCGGCCTTAAGGCTTCTCTTGGAAATTCAACGGTTCTGACAACTTGGTCTGTTTTAAGATCGAATACAACTAGTTTGGGCGGACAGATTCTTTGGAAGTCGTCTACGGAGGTCATGATTCCAGAATCCAAGACCTAAAACGTAAGAAAAAGTAAAAAATAAATAAAAATTTACTTAGTCATAGCAGGAAAAATCATTGTATAGCATTAAAAGTGATAATAGCGTTGACGGGTCTCTTAACTAGATATTTTTATGGAAAAGGTTTAACTGATGTTGTTTGATTGCTCCCAGAGTGGTGCATCTAATTAATTCAGTACATCCAAATGAGATTTAGCTCTCTTTTATATGGACAACTTTGTTTGAACTCTACAGGGTGATCATTTTTAGACGCCTGGCCCTGATTTATGGAAAATTATTGGATATTTATTTTTTTAAAATATGGAATGGTATAATATATGTCAAGGAGTACATTGACGTATTTGACAATTGGTAGTGAAAACGACGATGAGCGTGGCGACGCAAAACAACTTTTTTTTTCATCGACATACTTTTTATTGGCATTGGAAAGCCGTAATTTTTTTTGAACAATTTTCCTTAAACGAATATGGATAGGGGTGGATACGATCCATGGCAAACGTGATGACCAAAAGTAATATTTGGTTTTTGCTTTTTTGCAAACAAATCAGAAAAAAAAAACTGTTTAAGAAAAAGTTGTTTGGCGTAGCGACGCTCAGCGTCGTTTTCAGTACCAAATGTCACATACGTCGGTATATTCCTTGACATGCACTATACCATTCTACATTTAAAAAAAAATATTCAACAGTTTTCCATAAATCGGGGGCGGGCGTCTGGTTTTATTTTGTTTGCATAAGACTATTTTATAAAGATATAGAGTATATTTCTAATATATTACATGGGCTGAAAAGTTCCGAGACATTCGGAGAGATGGCAGCACAAGCAAAAAACCCATATGATTTTCAGTCAGTGTCAACTCTCGGAAGATTCGTGTAAAATTTTCATGACATTTTGTGTATTAGTTTGCGAGTTATAGCTGTTTGAGAGACACTACTTTTGATTTTTGCAAAACAATGAAACAAAAATAATTTTATGCGTTAATTAAACATTGCTTTTTGATGGGAAAAAAAAAAAAAATACAGTCAGAACCCAAGGATGACTTGAGCGTATTATGACACATCTACTTCGTTGAAAGCAACTATACATCGATGGTTCCGTGAACTTAAATGCAGTCGTACATGCACCGATGAAGCACCACGCACAGTGGGACGAAGTCCCACTGTACAACTCAAAATTTCAGCTGCCTTTCAATTTTTAAGATATTGCTTTATTTTTTCTTTTTAAATACTTGTCAGATATGGCGCTTCAACTTCTACCTACAACTTTTTGGTTAATTTTTTTTCTGTAAATTTAGTTGAAAGATGAAGAAGGTCTTTTTTTAAATAATATTCTTTTGGGTGATAAACTTTTTACTGTGTACATTGAAATCTCGATAATTTGCTTATGGTAACATATGTTTCTGAGGTCGCTGATTCCTGTAAAAATAGTCATTTTTGCAAAAATTTTGACTATTTTAAGTTATTTGGCAATTTTGGTTATTTTCTGCTATTTTTTTTTATTTCTTTTTTTCGTTTTTTTTCAGTTGATAAAGAAAGAACGGAGGATTTCTGGTTCAACACTCTTATTTTAAGGTACTTAATAATGGATACTAATTTTGGCAAAAATTAATCTAATTTTCAATAAATGGCCAATTTTCAATTTATTAAAAAATTTTATTTCTTTGTTTTCAATTGAAATTTATAGATAATAATCTACTTGTATGAAGTATATAAAAATAAACAATATTAAACTATAAAAACTATAAGAAAAGCTAAAAATAATCTCAGAAACATACAGGGTTACAGGGAAAGTCGTCCTAGATAATTAAGGACGTTATAGTTTAGGCCGTTTCTGACCGATTTGACTCTATGACATGATGTCCTAAACTTAACCGATATTGAAGTTTAAAGATTTTCTAAAAAAAAAAAAAAAACATGTTTTTTTTTGCCTTTATATCGATTTTTTTTTATTAGAGGTTCTCGAGTGCGATTTTTTGGTTATTTTTAGTTAGTCTGTATGTCAAGTATCAAAAATCATCAAAAAAATTTGAACTAGTTACTAACAGTTTCAAATGGCGGCTTGTTAATGTTTCTAAATTACGAATTTTTACCAAGTGTTTCCTACTTTAAATCAATAAAGAGAAAAAAAAATGTATGGAAGTTATTCTGCAAATTATTTTAAAAACTTTTACGTCTTTTTAGCTATCAAAAAAGGTACAATACTAGGAGTTTAATACGAAAACTGTACACAGAATGACACCTAAAGCGGGCTCGGGTAGCAAAAGGTAAATTTTTAGTTCTAGGTGAAAATACGAAAAATACACAAATAAAACAAAAAACCTTGCAATTTAATATTTTTTATTAATTACAATTCATGTTCTATATGGTCGCCCCTATTTCTAACACAAATTCTCATTCTTTTTCTTAAATTACTTTTCACAACGCTGGTTGTGAGGTGCCGCCTCATTTCGTCAGCCGCATCAATTATTTTTTGTCTTAGGACATCCACGTTTTTGATAGGAGTCATCTGCTCGTATACGAGACTTTTCATGTGACCCCACACATAAAAATCCATCGGTGTTAGGTCTGGGCTTCTCGCCGGCCAAGGTATGGGTCCGCCTCTTCCAATCCATTTGTTGGGATAATTGTCATTGAACCATGCACGAACACTTCCTCTGTAGTGAGCTGGGCAGCCATCGTGTTGAAAGTACATGTTTTGTCTCAAACCAATAGGTAGGTCTTCCATCAAATTAGGTAAATCGTTCCGCAAAAAATTGTCGTATTCCTCGCCATTCAAATTATCGGCAGGAAGAATGGCCCAACCAAATAATTTGAAATTATACCCATCCACACATTTAAGCTGAATCTTGTTTGTGATCCTTTCGTTCTTTTTTTGTTTGGGTTGCCTTCCTCTTTAGAAGCCCAATAGTGAGCATTGTGGTAGTTTGTAAGACCGTCTTTGTCAAATTTCGACTCGTCAGTCCATAGTATTTTCTTAAAAAAAGATGCATCTTCGACATCGGTATTGAGCATAAATCTGCAGAATTCTAAACGTCGCACGGGCGTATAGTGGTAAGGGTGTTGCCCAACAGTATGCATTACAAACCATACCTTCCACTGCGAAATACCAAGCTGTTGTGCGACAACATTTGTAGATGTGGTTGGGTCCAGCTCAAAGAGACGTCGTATTTCGTTTTCTTCGTCTTCGTCAAAGATACGTGGTCGTCCCATGTCAGTCCGCCGTCTTTGTACGGAACCAGTTTCTCGTAGTCTTCGATAAGTTCCATCAAATACGCTAACATCAGGTACACGACGAGTAGGATATCGCAGTATGTATTCATCACGTGCACGCGACGACACTCCTTCGCAAAATCCGTAACACATTAGGATGTCAGCATATTCCTCGTTGGTATACGTTGCCATATTCACAAGCAGAGATCAAAATCCAGTTACGGGCCAATTCACACAGTCAGAAGATGAAACATAGATATTTTTGAAAAGCACGGTATAGCACATCTACCACGGACGAATCGCATGAGCAGACTAAAAATCAGTCAATAATGTTTAGTGAACAGAAAATGTCACTCGCACAGAGAGTACCCCGACCGGAAAAAATGCTTACCCAACCCTTTTTATTGTTTGAAGGTGCAGGTAGTAAACCGGTAATTGGTAGTATCTAAATTCTATTATTATGTTACTCTACATTTGGGCCTATTGAAATCTCATGTTCTTAGAATTTTCAATAGATCCAGTAGATATTATACCGTTTTAGATAGCTAAAAAGACGTAAAAGTTTTTAAAATAATTTGCAGAATAACTTCCATACATTTTTTTTTCTCTTTATTGATTTAAAGTAGGAAACACTTGGTAAAAATTAGTAATTTAGAAACATTAACAAGCCGCCATTTGAAACTGTTAGTAACTAGTTCAAATTTTTTTGATGATTTTTGATACTTGACATACAGACTAACTAAAAATAACCAAAAAATCGCACTCGAGAACCTCTAATAAAAAAAAACTAGATATAAAAGCAAAAAAAACATGTTTTTTTTAGAAAATCTTTAAACTTCAATATCTTGAAAACGGTTAAGTTTAGGACATCATGTCATAGAATCAAATCGGTCAGAAACGACCTAAACTGTAACGTCCTTAATTATCTAGGACGACTTTCCCTGTAACCCTGTATATAACCAAGACCAAGTTGTAGAGATTTCAGTGTACACAGTAAAAAGTTTTTCGTCCCAAAGAGTATTATTTAAAAAATAGAGACCTTCATCTTTCAGACAAAATTACAAAAAAAAATTAACAAAAAGTTGCAGGTAAAAGTTGAAGGTATTTAAAAAAAAATTTATTCATTATCCTAAAACTGAAAGGCAGACGGAATTTTGAGTTGCACAGTTGAACTTGGTCCCACCGTGCCACGGTCCGGACGGCCAAATGAGGCAGTCACTCCAAAAAATACAAATAAAATTCACCATATAGAATACGCATGGAATAACACTGATTGACTATCTTGGGAAGAGGCGAACAATCACCGGATGACTTTGGTTTATTGGATCATTTGAATAGTGAAATCTAGAAAAAAAAGGCCGCATTTAGCGAAGAAAACAAGTGTTGTTTCTTAAAAATAATGCACCAGCTCACAACTTCGTAAAATCGATGGTAAATTGGGACCAATTGAATTGCTTCCTAATCCGCCGTATTTACCAGATCTGGCCCCCAGCGATTATTACTGCTTTCCAAATTTGAAGAGGTAGCTCCAGGAAAAGAAATTTGGCTCAAATGAGGAAATCGATATTACATTAACATCCTTATAAAAATATTTTATTGTAAAAAAGAAAGTCTTACCCACAGCCGGTTACACGAATCAAGTCTCATTCTATAAACAGAAACCAGTCCAGCGCATGTCGTTGCATTATCCAGTCCTAATCCGGCTCCATGATATGACCAGTCTGGATAGGGTTCGGGTCTAGGGTTCGATCCCGGAGGAGTATTTCTTGGAATGGTGGCCAGGGTTGCAGGAATCCCAGCTCTGAGTCTTGGCATTGCTATGAAAATTCGGTCTGGAGTGATTTCGAGACCCGTGAAGACTGTGTTTTCAGGCCTAAAATAAATGTTTATTAACTAGTTAGGTTAGTTGAATACTGAACAACATCGGTAAATTCTGGAAGTAGTTTTAGTATTTGGGGCTTGGGTTTTATTCATTTCGTTGGTCAGTTAGTTTATTATTTTAAAAACATATAAAAGACTGTTTTGAATCAATTTCCACTGGTTTATTTAAATTGCGATAACGCGTTTCGCTGTCGATGCAACTTTTTCAGATGTACATTTTACACTCTCAAGTTAGGTTTAATGTTCACAATTTTATATAATTTCTTAATTATAATATTACACGTAATTAAATTACATTGATAGTATTGGAAAACCCACACAGATTTGGAATTAGGAGAATAAATTCAATAATGGTGAATTGTTTAAATCTACCTGTTCGTTGAGTAACGTACCTACAGTCCCTCGCCAAATTATTAGACGCACTGTATTTTTTTAGTAATTTTATGTTTCTTAAGAGTTTTTATGCAATAATGGTATATTTAAACTACAATATTATTGATTTTTATTTAAAAGAATTGTTGTAGACTACATATTTGTATTTATTTTTAACATATGGCAACACTGTGTTGACAAAGTGATACATGAACGTAAACAAGTACAAACCTGTATCAGTCGCGATCGGAATCGAGTCAGGTACGGACGTGTTTCTGTGGCTTTATGGACTGTGATTGTTTGTTTAACGGTTTTATACTACTCAGTTATTAGTTTATTTTGTATGCAGTGTTTTAAAAAAGTAATTGGACTATTTTCATTATGGGTAGAAAAGGCGATCTTTCACCACGTAAAAAAAAAGCTGAAGTGAAGGCCCTTGTGATTGCGAAAACATTTACAAACCGAGAAATATCACGAAGATTGGAGGTTTCTGAAGCTAGTGTACGACACATAAAAAAGAAAATTGAGTCAGGGAAGGAATTAAGCCCGAAAAGAAAGAAAAGATGCGGTAGAAAACCAATTTTCGCTCCACGGTCAGAGAGATGTTTGAAGAAAATTTGTGTAGAAAACAGATTTGCTACCACAAAGGTAATAAAATCACAACTCCAGGATGCTAGCGTAAATGCTTCTGAGCGCACTGTTCGAAGAAAATTGAAAGAATTAGATTTTAAGGCCTGTCGCCCCGCCAGGAAGCCCAAGTTAACAGCTGCAATGAAAGCAAAGCGCCTGAAGTGGGCCAAACAATGGCAAGACAAAGATGTGGACTTCTGGAGATCGGTAAGATACAGCAATTTAATCAATAATTGATACATTATTATCATTTTCAGTTAAATAAAGCAAATAAACATGGAAGTTTATATATTTTTCCTATTTTTGACAGGTCTGCTTCAGTGACGAAAGCACATTCGAAATTTTGCAGAATAAAGCTCAGTATGTGTGTCGTCGTCATGGAGAAAAGTTTCATCCTGATTGTGTCGTCCCGACGGTTAAACATCCCACCAAAGTGATGATTTGGTCAGTCATCAGCGGCAAGAGCACTGGACGTCTGTACGTCGTCAAAGGAATAATGAGGCAAGATCAGTACAAAGAAGTATTACAAAATCGGTTGATTCCGCAGCTCAGAGAATGGTTTCCAAATGGGGAACCATTCACTTTCATGCAAGATGTAGCTCCCTGCCACACTGCTCGGTCTGTTAAAGCTTTTTTGGCAGAAAAAAATATCCCTCTGTTGGATTGGCCGGGTAATAGCCCTGATATGAACCCCATTGAAAATGTTTGGGAGCTGATGAAAAGAGAAGTGGCTAAAGATGTGATTACCAACAAAACCCAGCTCCTAGAAAAGATTATTCATGTGTGGAATCATCATCCTCAAATGCAGGAGACAGTACAATCTTGCATTGATAGCATGCCGCGCAGAATTAAAGCTTTGATAGCGGCTAAAGATGGCTCAACTAAATATTGACTTTTACTAACATTAATTTCACTTTTCTTTAAAACTTAATAAACTTATGCTTTTCTAAATTAATGCTGTTTTATTTATGTCAAATAAATAGGTAATTGATTGGATAATATAAAAATAAAAAACAAATTAATTTAAAATAATAAAACGGTACAATATCACTCGGTAATTAATATTTTACATGAAATCTTGCAGTGCGTCTAATAATTTGGCCAGGGACTGTACAGTCCGTAATCGATTTATTTGCATTGTCTCTAAAAGGTTTGGTTTTAAACCTTTTTGTTGGGTGTGTAAAATTTTGAAATTCTTGTTAAATGTGTGATTTTCTGTTAAAAGATGTTTGGCATATGTTGAATTAGACTTTCTATGGGTGAAACTTTTTTCGTGTTCTGTAATTCTTTTATAAATGTACGTCCAGTTTGTCCTATGTATATTTTAGGACATGACCCACATGTTAATTGATAAACCCCTGATTTATTGTCTTTATTGATTTGTGGTTTGTAGTTTTTTCAGATATTTCCCTATAGTATTGTAAGTTATGTTGATATTTTTTTTGATTTAAAAATTTTCCCAGTTTTTCTGTTGGTTTGCCGAAATAGGTTAAGCATTTAAATGTGGTTTTTCTGTCCTTAAAACGTCGGTATATTTCTGAGATTGCCTTGTTTCTAAGTTTCTTCCTAACGATGTTATCGATTAAAGTAACCGAATAACCGTTGTTAACGGCTACTTCTTTTATGTAGTTTATAGTAAAATTGTCCTCTGATAAGGGGATATTAGTTAGTCTGTGTATAAAGCTATGATAAGCCGCGAGTTTATGATGGTTCGGGTGGTGAGAACTATTGTGAATTGTGGTATCTGTATGACAAGGTTTGTGATATATTGCAAATTCATGTTTTTTCATGGTTTTACTGATTATTAAGTCTAGGAAGTTGATTTTCCCTTCGTTACTCAACGACAGGTAGATTTAAACAATTCACCATTATTGAATTTATTCTCCTAATTCCAAATCTGTGTGGATTTTCCAATGCTATCAATGTGATTTAATTAGGTGTAATATTATAATTAAGAAATTATATAAAATTGTGAACATTAAACCTAACTTGAGAGTGTAAAAGGTAGATCTGAAGAAGCTGCATCGACAGCGAAACGCATCATCACAGTTATAAATAAACCAGTGGAAATTGACTCAAAACAGTCTTTTATTATATATGTTATTTATAATGAATTTCCATCAAGTAGAAGCTACAGCCATTCAAAAATATTTTAAAAACGTTTAGATTTTTAGATAGACTAAAAATTTGTTCGTATCATCGAGCATTTACCTAAAATCTCTGGCACTGTATCCTAGAGGTGGATCGAATTGCAATAGACTCCACTGGTTTATAACTTCCAACTGTAGTCCATAGGTTCCTAATATGCATATTGCAAAAATCCCGGGAAATAAGCTACTGAATTTCATTGTCTGCAAAAGAAAAGTAAACAGTAAGTATTTGTCAATAAATATATATTTCATTATAGTTACTAAGCTATTTTATTTATTTATTATCGGGCCATGTCCAATTACGTGCAAAATTACAATTTATAATACTTAAAACTTACAAAGAGTAAAATTACACCAGTAATAAAATAAAAGTACAATTCACAGCGGCGAATAGAGACACTAAATTGCACTCAGTAGTCTTTCAAAAGAAATCAAGACTAGGATGCTCGTAAACGAGCCGATATGACCTTGTAATAAAATTATTACTCCCACAGTTGGTTCTGTGGGTTTGTGTAGAAAAAGTGTGCTTAAGAGGAGTATCTTGAGAAGAAACATGAGCAATACAACTACTTGATCATAGTAACACTGTTGAAATTGTGAGTCTCTACGGATAGACAATCACCCGAAATAAAACGTCGCCGTTAAACGAAACCGGCTGGCTACCACCGGCACGTTAAAATGTACTTCATCGAGTGTTTTAGACATGCCATGCCAGTAGAAGTTGTATAATCTTCTTCTTCTTCTTTATAAGCTACTGCTTCTCCACTGCAGAAGATAGGCCTTTTCAAATTTCTTTCAGTTCTCTTTATCCTATGCAAGATGGAGCTATCTACTGCCTGCTATCAAGCTGATATCATCAGTCCATCTTTTCATTGGTCTTCCGACACTCCGTCTGCCCTTCCAAGGTCTCCATTTAAGTAATTTTGTTGCCCATCTACCATCATTCGTTCTAGCCACATACCCCGCCTATTGCCACTTTAATTTTGTTACTCTTTCACTGATAACTGTAATTCTTGTTGTTCGTCTGATATCCTCGCTTTTAATGTGTTCTCATAAACGAACACCTAACATATGTCTTTCCATTGCCCGTTGAGTACGTTGGAGTTAACAAAGGCTATTTTTTGTAAGGGTCATGGTTTCCAGCCCATAGGTACTTACTAGAAGTATGCAGCTCTCGTACACTTTTCTTTTTAAGGTCATGGGGTCACGTCTGTTTTTTAGAATGAATCCCAGTTTTTGAAATGCAGTCCAGCTAAGACCAATTTGCCTTGGTATTTCCGCTGTTTGATTGTCCTTATCCAATTCAATCTTACGTCCCAAGTATATATACTCTTCCAGAACTCTCGATCTCTTCCGTGCCGATCTTAATTTTTTGTGTTTTGTGGGCTTAGAAGTTTTGTCTTCTTGATGTTCATCTCGAGTCCAACGTTCTGTGAAGCTTGACTAAGTTGTTCTATCATGATTTTGAGTTCTTCTGGATCTTCGTTAATCAGTACTACATCATCGAATCGCAAGTGATGTAAAAATATGCCATCGATTTTAACCCCCTTCTTTTCCTACTGAAGATTTTTAAATACATCCTCCAAGGCCAGGGTAAAAAATCTTGGTGAAATTGGGTCGCCCTGCCTGACACCTTTTTTAATATTTATGGGTTCTGTTTTTCGATCTTTATCTAATTTAACCGTTAACAACATTTTCATATATGAATTTTAGGAAGTTGTATAATAGATAACAATAATAAAGAAAAATATGCGTAGCATCTTTGAGAAACACGACGAGACATTTCAACGGGTCGGTCGTGGCCAGCCGGCTTCTCTTTGCGGCGACGTCTTGTCCCGCATGTTCATCCTTTTGTACAAATAACGATAATTTCTGTATTACAACCCCTAATAACCCAGATAGACATAACTCTGGACATTTTCTATTTCTTGGTCTTGTCTGTCTGGGCCATATAATAACACTTGGGAGAGAAAATCAAATTGCCGAAATCGATAGAAGGAGGAGGTTGACAAGGGCTATTTTTGGAAAATTGAGACAAACTTTAAAGAATAAAAATGTCTCTATGCATCTTCGAGTCCGTCTATTTGATAAATGTGTCCTACCCATCCTTACTTATGGCGCCCAAATGTGGAGTCCAACAAAGTTCTCCATGAGGAATCTAAAAACTACTCAAAGAGCAATGGATCGCCAAATGCTGAAAATAAGTTTGAAGGAGCGAAGAATAAACGAAGGGATCCGAGCGACAACAAAAAGCAAATATGTGGCAGAAGCAATCGCAGAACTCAAATGGAATTCCGCAAGTCATGTAGCGAGATATAAAGAGATGGCCTAAAATACTTATTAAATGGAGGTCGTACCTCGGCAAACGATCAAGGGGAATACCTCCAATGGGCTGAACCGATGATATGAAGAGAACTGCGGGATCAATATGGCAGAGAACTGCTCAAAATTGATGTGTTTGGCAACAAATGAGGTAGGCCTATGCCCAGGATTGGAATGAAATGGAAGGCTGATGATGAATACACTTAATAAAGTCTAGGAGTTCTAAGGTTCTTAAGTTTTGCATAAAGGGTATAAAAGTCATTCTAAATTCTTTAATAAGCCCGAGATCCTGGAGTTCAAAATGTTGTGCAAAATCCGTGTTTTCAGTTAAGTATTTATGTTCCAGTATTTTCCCAGATATACGAAAAATGATCAATTTATACTCAAAAACATTCATCTCCATACCATAGTCCTCATCCTAGGCTACAATGTGATCCAGATCAGATTGAAGTTTGTCGCAATTATTTATCTTCTATATATACATATTATTACTATATATATAAATATATATATATATATATATATATATATATATATATATATATATATATATATATATATATATATATATATATATATATACAGTAGAACTCCAATTAACCGAGTCGCGATTATCCGACGTACTACTACTACGGAGAAAGTACGAGTATACTCATAATTTATTTGGTTGGAGTTCTGGTAGTTAAGTGTAATTAATACGAACTGCTTTGCTGACAATTAAAGTTGTTGCACGAGATTATGGAGTAGGTGAGGTAACAGTTGGAGATTGGAAAAGAAACCGTACAAAAATAGAAGAGTGGTGTATAAATCAAGCCTGCTCGTCCTCAGGAAGAAAATCAATGAAAACCGGTGACTATGAGAAGGTTAACAAAGCTTTATTCATATGGTTTAAACAACAGAGATCAAAAGGTGTGCCTCTGTCAGGTCCAATTTTACAACAGAAAGCACTAATGATTAGTAGGCAATTCCCAAAGATAGATCAGTTTACCGCCAGTTCTGGATGGCTTGACTGCTGGAAAAAACGGTACGGTGTACGACAACTGACTGTATGTGGTAAAAAACTTTCTGCTGACGTGTCATCAATTGAGAAGTTTAAGCAGAACTTTAAAAAGCAAATCGAAGATTGTGGATACACATGTGATCAAATTTACAACTGTGACGAAACTGGTCTGAATTATAAAATGCTTCCATCAAAAACATTGGCATTTCGACAGGAAAAATCAGCTCCTGGGCACAAACGAAGTAAGGAAAGATTAAGCAGAACTTTAAAAAGCAAATCGAAGATTGTGGATACACATGTGATCAAATTTACAACTGTGACGAAACTGGTCTGAATTATAATATGCTTCCATCAAAAACATTGGCATTTCGACAGGAAAAATCAGCTCCTGGGCACAAACGAAGTAAGGAAAGATTAACTATAATGGTATGTTCCAATGCATCTGGCAAGCACAAAATCCCACTGATGGTGATTGGCAAGTCTGCACGTCCAAGAGCTTTAAAAGACATCTCACCCAAAGCCCTACCAGTCTATTACAAAAGTCAGAAGAGCGCATGGATAGATGCGGCCTTATTTACTGGTTTGAAGAAGAGTTCGTGCCATCTGTGACATTTTTAAAACCGTCTTCCTATTAAAGCAATTTTGTTAATGGATAATGCCCCCTCTCACCCTGGAGAAGGACTTCATGTGGGCGAAATTGTTGTAAATTTTTTCCCTCCAAATATAACCAGCATAATGCAACCAATGGATCAAGGCATCCTCGAAAACATTAAAAACATATATAGGCGTTTATATTTTGAACATCTGTTAGAATACACAGAAAAGGAGGATATTATCAATGGGATGAGAAAGGTTATACTGAAAAATGTTATTTACTGGGTAAGTTATTGATTTTGAGGACTATAATGACAGTGAAGATGATACTCCATTAAATGAATTAGCTTTGAAATTGAGAAGCCATGGAGAAATGTCCTGTTCAAATTTTGACAGCGAGATAGAAGAAAAAAGTTTATTTGAATTAATGCAAAAATTAAAAGGTTGCGAAAGATGTTGAATGGATTACAGCAGATGATTTAGAAGAAGAAATGAGTATTGAAGAAATAACGAATGCCTTTCAGGAAACCGAAAAATCAGATGATGATGACGATGACGAAGCGACGGTGGATGAACAGTCTCCCACTAAGACCTCTCATCAAGAAGGTTTTACTTCTTTGGAAAAAGCTTTGAGGTATATCGAACAACAACCAGAGGCAACCCCAGCGGATTTGCTTCTTCTTAATGGATGGAGAAACATTGCAGCGAGAAAAAGAAGATGCAATATGAAACAAAAGCGCATAGATACCTATTTCACTGTTTTATAATGTGTGTGTACCTATTTATATGTTAAAAACGTTAATACATCGGCATCGATTTAAAGTATTGGTGTTTATTTTTTGAATGAATGAAAAACAAATCCGGATTATCCGAGTTTTCAGTTATCCGAGGAGGGTGCCCCCCCATGTTACCACGGATAACCAGGGTTCTACTGTATATTGTATATATGTATATATATATATATATATATATATATATATATATATATATATATATATATATATATATATATATATATATATATATATATATATATACATATATATATATATATATATATATATATATATATATATATATATATATATATATATATATACATATATATATTCAATATTTTATTTATTTATTTATATATATATATATATATATATATATATATATATAAATAAATAAATAAAATATTGAATAATAAGGTAGGCAACTAAAAATATATTTATGAAATTGCAATCATTGATGTCGTTTGTACAACAGTATTAAACTGTAAAATCTTAAAGTATGTGCGATGGTGGTGTAATGGTCAGCATAGTTGCCTTCCAAGCAGTTGATCCGGGTTCGATTCCCGGCCATCGCATTAACTTTTTTTTTATTTATTAATATCAACATATAGGTTATTGGTATTATTTTATTTTACGTCATTCTTTACATTATGATAATTTTTACATCCATTGATATTTATCCAAGCTCGTAAAAATTTAAATTGCATATTTATTTTAATAATTTGAAATCAAAAATCAGTAAAATTATAAAAAATACTTAGATTATATAATCGGTAATTAATTAGACATAAAAGCGTTGAATACTAAAATCCTAGAAAACAAAGTAAAAGTTAGAATTGTTTAGGTTAATAGGTTATTAAGATAGAAGGTAATATTTTAAATAATTTATTTATATTATAGTAACTTTCGACAGTAAAAAACCGGCCAGGTGAAATTCGGACTTGCGCAATTAATGTTGCGTACGGTGATTGCTTGTAAAATAAACATTTTTGTTTCTGAGGTATGAAATGATCGGTAACTCCATAAAACAGAGCCCAAATGAGTTTTTAATAAAGTTTATTTCCGATCTTTGTTTTTATTATATATATATATATATATATATATATATATATATATATATATATATATATATATATATATATATATATATATATATATATATATATATAACAGCTGACCCTGTCTTCCTTCTCTCAGCCTTTGATTCCATTCGTTTCCATCTTCCCAGTCTCCATCTGGTAGACCCCTGTCCTCCATAGCCTCGTCCACATCGTCTCTCTACGATCGTCTGGGTCTTCCTCTTTTTCTTCTCCCTATAAGGCTCCACTCCGTTATTTTTTTTATCCACCTATTATCTTCGCTCCGTCTTATGTGTCCATACCATTTCAATCGTTTTTCTTCAAAGGTATTTATTGCGTTCTCTTTGATGTTCATTCTGCTTCTTATTTCTTCATTTGTTATTCTCTCCATACGTGTCACTCTACAACATCTTCTCCAATACTCCATCTCTACCCCGTTAATTTTAGATTTATTTCTTTTGTTGATCGTCCATGTTTCTGACCCGTATGTCATTATACTTTGTATTATTGATTTGTATATGCGTGTTTTGTTTCTCTTTGTAATGTGCTTGTCCCACAGGATCGAATTTAATTGTCTTATGCATGTCCGCGTTGGTCCTAATCTAGCTTTAATCTCTTCTTCTGATGTTGCGTTTTTTGAAATGATGGTTTCTAAATATTTAAATCTATCGGTTCCTTTGATTATTGTTTCGTTATCGACTTCTAGATTCTCCACGTTTCCCTCTTTTGTTGTTAGATATTCCGTTTTATCAAAGTTTATTGCTAATCCTGCTTTAGTGTATTCTTCTTTCAGTTTTCTTACCATATAACTGAGATCTTCCTCATCTTGCGCTATGATTACTTCGTCGTCTGCGAAACTTAGAGTATAAAGTAATCTTCTCGTATTGGGACTCCCATTCCACTACATTTTTGCTTTCATTTTTTTAATGTTTGTTCGAGGTATTTTTGAATAGTGTGGGGGATGTAGAGCATCCTTGTAATAGGCCTTTTGATGTTTGGAGTCTCTTCCCTATTTTATGTCCTATTTTTATGTTCACTGTGTTGTTTTCGTAGAGAGCTTTTACTGCGTATATTAGTTCTTTGTCAATGCCTGTTTCTTTCATTGCGTTCCATAATCTTTGTTTTGATACTAAGTCATAGGCCTTTCTTATGTCTATGAAGGCTAAATGAACTTCTCTATTCTTTGCCAGTTTTTTTTTCCATTGTTTGTTTTATAGTGTGTATGTGGTCTATACATGATTTTTCGGCCGTAAAGCCTGCTTGGTCTTCTCCAATTTTTCCTTTTATATTTTCCTCTTATGATATTTTTAATAATTTTTCCATACAAACGTCCCATACTCGATATTATGCTTAGGCCTCTATAGTTGGTGCATTTTCTGCGGTCTCCCTTTTTAAATATAGATACTATATAGGCTTTTGACCATTCTTCTGGTATTTTTCTCCATTTATCGCTCTGTGGAACATGTTTCTCAGCATTCGATGTAATTTATTAAATCCGTACTTAATCATTTCGTTTACCACACCCCCAGGCCCTGCAGATTTATTATTTTTGAGTGTTTTTATTGTCTTCTTTACTTCTTCATAGCTTAGTTCTATCTCTTTTTTTTCCTTATTCTGTTTTTTGTACCAGGTAAATTATCAAAGGTAATGCACTCGTACTAAAGTCTGTTTGTTTGGAGTTGATAGCACACGACATGAGTTATAAACATTAAAATGTCGTAAACCATAAGCGTCCGTAAATTCTCTACCAATTATTTGCATTGCAAGAAAGAAATATTTTTTATTTAGATGAAACTTAGGTTAATGAGGGACACAGTGAAAACATTCTGGATTGACAAAAACATTAAGAGTGCCAAACAAGCTAGACTAATTATAGCACATATCGGTAGTAAAAACGGATTTCTCGACGGTGGCTTGTTGGAATTCGAATCAAAGTCAACTAAAGATTACCATGAGGGGATGACGGCCGATGTTTTTAAGGAGTACTTCCAACAAATGATGGGCTGTATATTAGCAGAATCAGTTATAGTAATAGACAATGCCCCATACTTCTTCCTACGTTAGGACCATGTCCTGTGTTCACTTCAAAGGTTTCCCAGAAACAATTGCGATGATGAAGACCAGCTCTAATACCATCGTATTGGTGGTCTTCCAAGCGGGTATGTTTGGTCACTTCTCTTTTGCAACGTCAGCCAACCGGTCATTTGGCATTCTGTCCACATGGTCTCTCCATTCTCTTCTCCTATTCCTTGGCCATCTCACCACATCCTGTATTTCACACATTTCCCTTATTTCTTCACATCTCTTCCGGTCAAATAAGATATGTCCTGTTATCGATCTAAGTGTTCGGATTTCTGTTGCTCTTAGGGTCGTTTTGTTATTGTGTTCTCCGCTCTGGTTTCTATCGCGTACGTCATGATCGGTCTTACGCATGTTTTGTATATTCCTACTTTGCTCCTGGTGCTCATATATTTGTTTCTCCAAATTATATCTCTTAAGTATCCTGATATTAATGATGCCTTTGTTGTTTGAGTTTTTACTTCCTCCTTAAGGTTCCTGGTACTTGTTATGTTTGCCCCTAGATATCTGAAGGACATCATTTGTTCTACACTCTGATCATAATTCGCGAGTTTGCATCTTTTCGGTTCTTTAGATATTGTAAGGGATTTTGTTTTCTTTACAGATATTTGCATATTAAACACTTTTGGTGTTTGTTGGAACTCGTGTAGGAGTCTCTGTAAGTTATCTTCGTCTTCTGATTTGATTACTGCATCATCGGCGTAGCATATTATTTTTATTTCTTTGTCTCCCAATCGATATCCTCTCCCAGTTTTCTTTACTTCATTTATTACTTCATCCATTATGATGTTAAATAAGATTTTGCTTGGGCTCCTTGTCTGATTCCGGTTGTCATAGGTATTTTATTGCTTAATTTGTTTGCCACTCTTACATATGTGTGGTTGTTGATGTTCAACTCTTCGATAGTTTTTATTATATTTTGGGTGAATTCCCCTTTTTTGTAGTAGGGTTATGACATCAGTTAACCGTACCCTATCGAATACCTGGGTAAGATCAATGAAACACATAAAGGCTATCTTATTAAACTCTATGGCTTTTTCGGTAATTTGACGGATTATAAATATGGCGTCTATAGTAGACCTGTTCTTTCTAAACCCTTGCTGTTCTTCACAGATTCCGGTTAACATTATTTCTTCTGCTAAAATTTTAGTGAACAATTTTAGTACCGCACTCATTAAACTGATACCTCGATAGTTTTTTGGATATGTCCTTTCTCCTTTTTTGAAAATTGGTATCAAGATGCTTTCTTTCCATTCGGATGGTATAATCTTGGCTGTGAGTATTTTGTTAAAGAAAATCTGTAATTCTTCTAGTAATTTATCACCTCCATATTTGATCATTTCGTTTTTAATTTCGTCCATGCCCGGGGCTTTTCTGTTTTTTAGTTTCTCTGCCATATGCTGTATTTGATTCAAGGAAATGGTCCTATTTGGTTGGGCTGTATTTCCTGTGTTAATGAATTGGTTTCTGATGGACTATAGAGTTTTTCGAAATATCTTTTCCATTCTTCCACCGTAATTTTTGTATTTTGTATATACTCATTTATTGGTTTTTTTCTATTTCTCAGTAGAGTCCATATTTTTTTTTTGTCCTCCATACAGATCATGTTCCATATCGTTCGAAAATTTCTCCCAATGCTCTTTTTTTATTCTCTGGATATTCTCGTTGACCCTGTTTCTTACATTTTTACAATCATTGTATGTTATAGCATTGGATCTGTATTGTAGGTACGATTTTCTTTTTTCTTCAGCTAATATCTTAACTTCTTGTTTGAACCAAGGCTTTGTGTTTGGTTTTCCCCCTTTCTTTATAGTCCTTCTTCCAAATGCTTCTTCTGCTGCTTCTAGCATATTAGTTTTTAGTTTTGTCCATGCCGTTTCTACGTCATCGGACTCTCGAATATCATTTGTGTCTATTCTTTCTGTTAACCTTTGTTGATATAGATATTTGGTTGAGTTTGCTTATTTGTCCGACGGGTTCGCTACGAAATCGTTGCATGGTTGTTCGTATTTGCCCCATACCATTCTCGATTATTACAACGACTCAACATTATTAGCGATCACCAATATGGCTTTCGTAAAAATAGATCAACAGGAGATCTTCTGACTTATGTAACACGTGTTTGGAACAATGCAATTGAACACTTTGGAGAATCTCGAGCGGTTGCTCTTGACATATCCAAGGCATTCGACCGTGTTTGGCACGATGGGCTGTTGGCTAAGCTACGTTCTTATGGTATGTCGGAAAAGTTCTGTTTGTGGCTCTCATGTTTCCTCAGAGAGCGTTCTTTACGAGTGGCAGTCGACTGATTTCTTTCTAACACCTTCACTATCAACGCCGATGTACCCCAAGACTCCATACTGTCCCCTACTCTCTTTCTCATTTACGTTAACGATCTGCTGGAAAAGACCGAGAATCCAATCTACAGCTTTGCAGATGACAGCACACTTATCTCTTCATTCACTTTGAATGCTCGGACATCGGCTACTCAGACGAATATCCGCAGAAAGCAGGAAGTCATTCAACTTAACAAAGACCTGGAAGAAATTCTATCTTGGCTTGACAGTAACCAAGTGGAATTTAACGCTACAAAAACCTAGGCGGCAGTTTTGTCTAAAAAAGTTAATGTTGCTGAACCCGACATAGTCATGTCGGGGCACTCCATTCCTCTAACATCATCACTCAATTTGTTGGGCGTTAATTTGGGAGCAAATATGTCCTGGCATGAACATGTTGCAAGCATAGCAAGGAGAGCTGCTCAAAAGTTGGGAATATTATTTCGAACCAGAAGGCTTTACACTCCACAACAACTGTTAATTCTTTACAAAGCTCAAATTCGACCTACTTTGGAATACTGCTCCCATGTTTGGAGCTCCGCTCCCAAACATACGCTGCATTTGTTGGATTCTATTCAGAGAAGAGCTGTTCGTCTGATTGAAGACCGGAAACTGACCATCGGCCTTGATTCGCTGGAACATCGAAGAACGGTTGGCGACTTGAGCCTATTCTACAAGTACTTTCATGGAAAGTGTTCGAAGGATGTGGCCCGCTTAATTCCTCCCAGAGCGGTGCATGTTAGAAGTACACGTCGTGCTAATTCTTCACATCCGTATGAGGCTCACCTTGTTACTCCTCGTACAACGCTTTTCAAGCAGTCTTTTATATGGAGAACATCATCGCTTTAAAATAATTTGCCCAGGACTGTGTTTCCCACCGAGTACAATCTACAGCGATTCAAGAACAACGTGAATCGCTTTCTCCGCACACGTGTCGCTCCTGCAGCGCTTTAGGGACTTCCCTGTAGCACGTGTGCTAGACCCATAAAAAAAAAGACTCCCGACAAATTCATCGAAGAAAGCGGATATTCTTCAATGAATAAGAGATAAAAATCTCAAACATAAAGATGGTATGTTAAAAATGGAACTTCTCAAAATTGCGAAACAAAATAAGGCACACTTCAAGAAATACGCAGTCGATGAGATGGCAAAGGAACGGAATATCACAGTGCTTAGATTACGTCTATTAGATTGCGATTGAATACCACAGAGCTAATTTGGGCACAAATGAAAAGTTTCGTTGCTAGGGAAAACATCTCGTATAAACATCAAGACGTAAGGCAATTATTACTCGTCGGAATAGAGAGGGATCAGAAAGGATAGCTGGAAAAATGCCATTCGACATATTATAGAAGAAGAAAATAAAATGTGGAAACTTAACGAATATATCGAAGAAACTGTGGAAATAGAACCCTTAATTATCAATTTAAGAGAAGTCGAGGCTTCAGATTTTAAAGATGCTGATTGTTTTTGATGGTAATTAAAGTACTTATATATCGTGAATTGTGAATATGTATATATGTATAGATCTATGGATTAAAAAATTTTTGGTAATAAATCTTATATTTCTATAACTTTATTTTTAAGATAATTTTATTTATTAAACACTAAAAACAGGTTCCGCTCGGACGGCTATGCTACCAATGAACCCTCATTTACATTTTATGACTCTATTGTATAGCAGAGGTTTTCTGCCTAAAATAGGGTGAACCCTTAAAAATAGTTGAAGACAGGTAGCAAAATCTAGTAAAATGTCTTAAAAATCTCTTTTTCTGGGCGCACCCCAACATGTATTTGCTTCTACAATGAGAGAATTCTGCTATCAACTCCAAAGAAATACACTATAATTTTCATTCAATCTACACCTTACGGAGAATATTCCAGAATTTTTTCGAAACTTTTGAATAGTACTCTTAGAGATAGAGTTTCAAATGGCGGAAAAGTTGAATAAACCAATATGGAACCCTGAAAAGTCGGGTTAATTGACAGAAAGTCGAAAAAGTCGTCAAGGAGTAAAAAGTGTTTAGAATTTGATTTACTATAAATTTTATTTCACCGTCAATGTTAAGCTTAACATTGACGATGAAAGTTAAATCACCTTTGTTTTGCCGACGACATTGTCTTAATAACAGACAATATGCAAGAAACACAAACTAACCCGCACATGCTTTAAAAATCAATCTATTCAATACTCAGTTTATGACAAATCTTGTATTAAACGACATTATAAAACTGAATAACTGGAGATCGAACAAATACACTGATATAATTACCTAGGACAGCATACGACGAGACCACCGAACACATGAAATTCAGCGGAGAATAGACCTCTCCTGGACGGCACATGGCAAACTGGGCTGTGTATCTAAAACTAATCTTCCGATGTGTTTAAAAACACAAATTTTTGATACCCGTTCTTACATACGGAACCGATACTCTCACATTGACGAAGAAAAATATCAACAAAATATGTATCGTGCAAAGAAAAATGAAGAGGTCATTGTTGAGCGTTACTCTTAGAGATGACATCCCAAATCACATTATCAGGAAAAGAACGGGGGTATAAGACGTAGTCAGATTCATTCTACACCTTAAATGAAACTGGGTTGGGCATGTTGCTAGGCTTAAGAATGAACGATGAACAAAAAAAAAAATATAGAGTGGCGATCAAGATCCAAAGCCTATTGAAGTTGAGGTAGACCACCAAACCGGTGGACTTGTGATTTAAAGAGAGTGGTAGGAAATTGGGTACAAGTGGCCCAGAATAGGAAAAGATGGCAAGACTAGAGGGAGGTTTTCGTTCAGTACTGGACAGTATAAGCTGATGATAATGATGATGAAACTCTATTTAGATAATTTTGAGCATCTACGTAAAGAACTAAAATCGCCATTTTTTTTAAAACATTTCTTTATGTAGCTAAAAACTTTCATTTATTCATAAGTTTTGCAATTTACGAATAAGTTACGAAAGTAATTTTCCCTTCATTGTTTATTTTTTTCTTCAATCTAATATTTACTAGGTTACCTAGCCAATACAACAATAATTAGAATTCACATTTATTATTTATTTTTTTCATGTTTGTATGGCAGGAAATTCACATTTTTTGCAGAATTTTAAATCAACGCAATATAAAAAATAACCGGCAAAGTGCAAATCGGACTTGCACAATTATTATGGTTCCGTACGTTGATTGCTTTTAAAATAAAGTTTCGTTATGGAGGTATAAAATGACCAGTGACTTCACAAAACACACCCCCAAATAAGTTTTCAACAAAGTTTTTTTTCCGATCTTTACTGAAAACTGATGATCTTTAAATTTTTGTTTTTTTTTATATACCAAATAAATTATTAAAGGTAGTGCACTTGTGATAATTTTCATTCAATCTACGCCCTGTGGAAATTATTCCAGATTTTTTTTTAAAATTTTTTGATCAGTTCTTTTTGAAATAATGATTTTTCACAATTTTTTAAAAATAATACAAAGAAAAGTACACCCAAATATTACATTATATATATATTTGAACTCCTGTTTTTACAAGCTTTCATTTGACAACCCACTTGATGACCTGGTAAAAAAAAAAAAATTTACTTCCGATTTCACCCCCGAAAACTAACGTTGTAAGGTAGTTCACTCGTAAATCCACTTTTCTTAAGAATTTGATGAAACTGAAATATGATGTTATTCTAAATGTTTTTCATTTAATTAAAAAAAAAAATTAACCGATTGCGAAGCGAGATATTCATAATTAAAATGCAGATAATTAACATGCAATACGCTAACGAAGTATAAAAAAAGGCATAGTTTCGTGTATATTATACTTAAGAAACTTTTCTTACGAATTTTTTAAAAAACTAATATTTAGTAAAAAAAAACTTTGAAATAAAAATATTTTTTTTTTATCGATTTATTAAAAAGATATAAATATTTACAGTTGATATTTATCTATAACCGCGTAGTGAGGGACAAATATCACAATTTGATAACGCTGTATGTCATATTTTACGCGCCAACATGGTTAACTTTTAAACAGAAATTCATTTGTAGGTTAAATAATTTATTAAATAAACACAATACACTTATCAACTTTATATATAATCATCAAATAAAAAATATTAAATGTATTAATTGAAAATTTGAATTTGATATTTATTATTTTTTTCTTTAGTATTTAAAAGATTTATATTTAAAAATAAGTTTGTAGGTTCAATATTTTTTCAATATTTTCGGTTAATATTCAGCACTGCTGATATTAAAAAAACGGTTTTATAAATCTTCTCCGTAAAACTAAATAAATAATTAATGATACTAGTCATAAATAAATAAAGTACTATAAACTATTTGTAAACTAATTAATTACTTTATTTATTACTCACGTATTCTTGGTTACACGTGGTTTGCCATTGTCTTTTTGTCTAATTGCCCTATTCCTGTAGATCCCAATCTATTATAAGAACCTTTTAGATCTTTCAAAGTTATGCATTCAGATGCAATTCTTTTAGTCATAAGATCTGAAATAACACTTTTTAAAGGCATTAATGATGGCAATATTAGTTTTTCCATGACGCACTCTTTATGCGATACGTAATTTATAATTAATTCTTCTCTCTTCAAAAACTCATTTGCCAAATTCTCAAGGATTTTAACATCATATAACGCCCTATTTACAATAAATCATGAGCTAACTTTCCGAGCTTAAACACTTCTGAGCGTTTTCGGCCAGGAAAGCGTTTTTTAAAAAGACTTACCGTGCCCGAAAAACCAGCAATATTTTTAAAATCCTCGATTATTGCAAAATTAATTATACCTTGAATTAAATGGTACGAATCAAAACATGCACTATGGGCAACAAGTACGCAAGGCTTTGGAGAAAAAAACTGTTGGGGTGAAATTAATGCGACCTTTAGAGTGATTGTTTTGATAGGTTTACCATATAAATACAGGTCGCCATTAATATTTTCTAAGCCCGTCACTTTGAAAGCGTGGTAATTAATGGGTTGCGCAGGCATAATATAAACATTAAATGTTTTATCCCAATATTTCGCCGCTATTTGCAAAATATCAGCTGTACTTGAAGATCCCGATGTTTCTAAATCGAATACACTAAGCCACAGCCCTCGGATTTAATTGAAACATTATTCAATATATTAGTTAACGCTTGAGGATTAATAATGTCACCAGTATGAATGTCCATCTGTAGTCTACAGTTTGATTGATACTGTAGCCTTTCATGTTTTTCTTTATTTGTTCTCCTGGTCCCTTTATTTCTAACCAATAAATTTCGTTTTTTCGTTGCAGGCACATTAGCTCTTGATGTTCTTTGTTTTCTTATTTCATCTTTTCTTGCCATATAAGGTCTTGTATGTTTCCCAGGGAGTTTATTGATGAGCTTCCCTTTGCAAATTTGCCTTTATGTTGCAATTGATTATAATCAAAAGGCATTTTTTATTTAAGTTATATTTTTTTTAATTTTAAAAAGAAGTAATAAGGTCTAAACAGTAAACATACACAAAGTATAATAAATAACCTATATAAACGTGATTCTATAGAGCAGGGGTGCTCAAATTTGAACTGCTGGCGTTTTACCTCAATATTGTTAGACTACGATCGAACGACTCTGAGAGGCTGCAAGTAAGTGTGATGCAGGATTGTCGTCTAGGTAGGATGTATCGTGGCATAGATATTAGTTTTCGGCACAATATGCATTTTTTTAGTCAAGATAAGTGTAGGTCTGCTCTAAAATGTCAATGAAAAAACTCATAATTATTCAAAATTGCGAGTTTATTGGTTCTTACAAAACAAACGAGTTCTAGTGTCTAAACTTAACTAAAGAGTGACTTTGGATGTTGAAGCGTGGCACTGCATGTCCTCAGCATACTTTTCATAAGATGGTACGTAATTACCGAGTGCTAATCGCAAGCATGATGACATATGTTCGTCAGTTAGTCGATTGCGATATTTTGACTTAATTATCTTCATTTCAGAAAATGCAAACTCGCACAAGTAAGTTGACCCAAACATTGCCGTCAGTTAAAGGGTGATTTGCCTTAGATTCGGATATTTATCTTCAGATATAAAACACCAGAATTTTGTATCAGATGCTGTGGCTTTGAGATGTATATCTGATATAATCTGCACTAACTCATTTTCAACAGAACATGAGTCCATGTTAAACTGACTTGCTATTTCAGTAGCTAATTCCTCAATGTTTTTACACGAAAAAGGATAACTCATAAATGATGCGATATTTGCCAATTTACTGAAATCATAAAAACGTATTTCGAATTGGCCCAAAATATTTGATAATTCTGCCTCATAAATATCATAATTCAACTGAGGAATCCTTGCTTTCAAAGACGGAAAATTTTTCAGATCCTTTCTTTTCAGTTGATCTATCATAAGTTGTAATTTACTTTTGAATGCGTTTATTGCGCTAATCATCTCAATAATAGTTTTTCCTTTACCTTGAAGCTCCAAATTAAGTGTTTAAATGCATTGTGATGTCTGTCAAAAATGCCAAATCAGTCAGCCATTTTCCATTTTTCAGAATCTGAGTGTTATCACCTCTTTCGTCCAGAAAAGCTGTTATTTCGGGCAATAATTCTTGAAACCTTTCTAGGAATTTTCCGCGACTCAACCACCTGACGTCCGTGTGAAGAACTAAATCAGTGTGTTCAGCTGACTCACTGTCTTCCAACTGCAATTTAAAGAGCCGTCGTTGCAAGCTACGTGCACGGATAGAATTCACAATTTTTATTGCAATGCCCATAATCTCCTCCATGTTTAGAACTTTTGAACACAAAACTTGTTGATGTATAATGCAATGGAAGGAGAAAAATGAAGGGAAATCATCATTAGCTTCAACACGCCTTGTGACAGTCGGACGAGATAACTGAAGTTCTCTAATAGCAGACATAATCTCTGTTTTATTGTTAAAATCTCCAAATAAAGTCTCACCCGCTTCAATAAATGCTTCCTTCACAACCAATCCATCATCAAATGGTTTCTTGTGTTTCGCCAATATATGAGATATTTTAAATGACGCGATCGTTGCAGCTTTTGATTGTTTGGCTGGTCTTGTGAACATGGTTTGTTCTTTTTTCAAACAAGTTATCAAATCACGTACTTTTCGTTTTCTTAATTCACTTTGTGACTGAAATTCCTTTTCATAGTTTTTATGAACAGTTTTATGATGCCTCTCTAAGTTCCCACGCTTAGGTATTGCAACTGACCCACGGCAAATGAGACAATTGCACTTATCCTTTACCATACAAAAGAAAAATTCTTCCTCCCAATCGTTATTAAAATAATAAGTTTTACTTTTCTTCGCCGCACTCATTTTGGACTATTTATTAATAAACTTTGTATCGATGTATCGCCTTCAAGTTACAACTCAGACTGACTCCTATTCCAGCAGGCGCAACATTTATATCGGCGCGAACGAAGTCTCGAATGTTCCCGTCAAACATGCCGCCCGGAGTTTCTAGAAAAATCGACGGGAATCAAAAACGTGGCTTTTCTTTGACAAGTACCGCGCGTTCCTTTGATAAAGCCGCCTTTTGCCGCTAGCAGGGGGTTATTACGATAAAAGAAAGTGATGAGGGGGTTATTCTGGCCTAATTGTGTGTCTAATAAATTTTAGTAGTTTATTCATTACGTTTTGTTTTAGTTACCTAAAACAAAATTTGTGAATAGTTCTATATCGGAATTTTTTTCTCGAGATCGACTCAAAAAGCACTCGCGATCGACTTGTCGATCGCGATCGACCGTTTGAGCACCCCTGCTATAGAGCATTCGGTATACGCATTGGCAGCGTTGCCACATTTATTTTCATTAAAAGTGTGTCTGCATATAAAAGTTTCCATGTATCGAATACAGTCGCCGACAAAAATTAAATACTCATCGAGTATTTTAAACTTTTGTATTTATTATCGGACTATACTTTTGACTCCAATTGTCACGAGTGAATTACCTTAAGTTAAAATTTAACTTTTAAAACTATACGCCTCTGATGAGGCTATCAATTCCTATATTAGTGCCAAATTTCAACTTTCTATGTGAAATAGTTTCGGAGAAAATCTGGTGTGATAGACAAACAGACGGATAGAGAGACACCTGATCTTATAAGTGTTCTCCACAGAACACTAAAAAGCAAGATCTATAATCAAAAGCACGCCTAAAACTGTAGTTGGCTTGGAAACTAGAAAACAACAGATTAACGAGATAGACATTGAAATTAAAATAAAAGCAAATAATATTATTTCCTCTGCATGTATTTTTATTTTTTTGTATTGTAATTGTATTTGCGAAGTTAATTTGTATGTTTTATTAACTCTTGCTATTTAATTATTAAAAGTATTGTGGTTAAAATGCCCCCATCATTATATCTTGCAGAAAAGATCGAAATTATGAAAATTTATGAGGATAACTACAAGAGTGTTTCAGAGGCAGCAGCACTTTATGTAGGAGTTGAATTTCGGATCGCGAAGTGTGTGCATATGAATCGAACGCCCGGCAACTCGTTCAACGAGCATTATTACGGTAGTGTTTCGATATATTGAATTATTTTTTCGACTGCAAACGAGAGGGACTAGAAATAAAGCAGCGTGTAAGACAATAAGTAAAAAATTTGAACGTTTATGAAAAGAATTCTGTGAAATTGTATGAAGCTAACGAAACGATAAGTGACGATCTTGACCGTTTTACTGCGTATAAGGAACCACCGGAGAACGGTGATAAGAAGCATAAACAACATTTTTTTTTTCTTTTTCTCCCGTGTTTGAAAATGGAATATACGAGGATGACACGTAAAGTTTTTATAACCAAAAAAATAGTGGATAGCGATGATTATATATCAGGAGACTCAAAAAGAGGAAGAGTCGAAGAAAAAGAAGAGCCAATGGGATTATTCAAGAAGAGTAAAAAGCTGATAAGAACACCACAGAAAGAGAAAAACGAAAAAGTATATAAGACAGACAATTTGATAGAAATGATCAGAGAGCTAATGTTAGATATAAAGTAAATAAAACAAGAACAGAAGAGATACCAACAAGAGTTGAGGGAACTAAGAAAGGAGAATCAAGTATTGAAAGAGGAAAATAAGATAATTAGAGAAAAGATGAAAAGTATGGATTTGAAGAAAAAGACAACGTAAGAAATAATATTGTAATATCGGGAATGAGATTTGAAGTGAATAGCGAACCAGATCTGAGAATGGGTATAGAACATTTTATGGAGAGGGGTATGAACACAAAAGTGCAGATTAAAGATGTGATAAAAATAGGAGCAACTATGTACAAGATAGAACTTGGAAACACAGGAGATAAAGAAGCTGTGATGAAAAATAAAAACAAATTGAGAAATCCAAGAGAGAGAGTTTACATAAACAACGATTTAACAAAGGATGAACGAGAAATTCAAAAGAAATTGAAGCATATAGCAGCGAACGAGAAAAAGAATGGAAAAAGAGTGAAAATAGGATATCAAAAATCATAATCGAAGGAAGAGAATCTAAATGGAACATTGAGGAAGAAAAACTGGAAGAACAAACAAAGAACACTACGACCATCAAGTCAAAAAACTGAGAAAAAGGAAAGAGATAGATAGATTGACGATGACCCTGGCAAAGATAAAGGATACAGAAGAGAGGACTAATGAAAGGAATACAAATAAGAAGATAATCAAAGAAATAGATAGGAAGAAAGAAATGGAAAATAATTATCGAGAAATTAGATTGAGAATACAAATAATAGGAGTATAAATGGAAAAGACGAGGAACTGACAGAAGAACAACAAATGTATTATGTAGGAATCACAGAAACAGAAAGGAAAGGAAATGGATGCAAAAAATTAGAAGAAAAGGTCATAAAAGAAGAAGACAAAATTATGGAAGGATGGAGGGAATTCTATAAAGAACTATCAGATGGGAATGACATAGCATACAAAAATCAACATAGAGACATAATACCGGAACAAGATACAGAACCCACACAAACAGAAGAAACTAATACAGAAGAACCAAAAGAGGCAATCGGCAATATAAACAGGATAGAAAGATATAAAAGCAAATATGGAAAAAAATAGAATATATGCATATATATATATATATATATATATATATATATATATATATATATATATATATATATATAATATATATATAAAATGCAACGTCTCTCTGTCTGTCCGTTAGTGCACTTATCACTGGAGAACCACTTATCCGATTTACGTATTTTTTTTTTTTAAACATACATATGTTCTCTGGCCAGGTTATAGGCTATATTTTATTACGATAGGTAGCATAAGGAATGAGCAGTGACGTAAAATAGTGAGTAAAGTCGGAAAAAAGTTTGCCGCTAGCGCGTTCCTTTGCAATACACAGCCTAAACCATTAATTATCGAACAATATTATGTAGCAGAGAATATCTATAATCTACAATATATATAAAATGCAATGTCTCTCTGTCTGTCCATTAGTGCGTTTATCACGAGAAAACCACTTATCCGATTTACGTGTCTTTTTTAAATTCATACATATATTCTTTGGCCAGGTTATATAATAATAATAATAATCTATATCTATAATATATATAAAATGCAACGTCTCTCCGTCCGTCTGTCTGTCTGTCTGTCTGTCTGTCTGTCTGTCTGTCTGTCTGTCTGTCTGTTCGTCCGTTAGTGCGCTTATGACTGGAGAACCACTTATCCGATTTACGTGCTTTTTTTTTTTTAAATATACATATGTTCTCTGGCCAGGTTATAGACTATATTTTATTACGTTAGGTAACATGAGGAATAAGCAGTGACGATAATAGTGAATCAAATCGGAAAAAAGTTTGCCGCTAGCGCGTTCTCTTGCAATACACTGCCTAAACCACTAAATATGGAACAATATCATGTAGCAAGGAATATAATATATATAAAATGCAACGTCTCTCTGTCTGTCTGTCCGTTAGTGCGCTTATCACTCGAGAACCACTTATCCGATTTACGTGTTTTTATAAATTTATACATATGTTCTATATAATTCGATATAAGCCTAGATAATGGGAGATAAGGTGAGATAATGGGAGATAAGGTGAGATAATGGGAGATAAGGAGAAATATTGCGAGATAACTCGATATAAGCCTAGATAATGGAAATGAGGTGAGATAATGGGAGATAAGGAGAAATAATGGGAGATAAGGAGAAATAATGGGAGATGAACAGAGATAAGCCTAGATAATGGAAATTATGTAGAGATAATGGGAGATAAGGAGAAATATTGGAAGATAAGGGGAAATAATGGGAGATATTTTATTACGTTGGGTAACATAAGGAATAAGCAGTGACGATAGTAGTGACTCAAGTCCACGCGAGCGGAGCCGCGGGCCCGGCTAGTATTTATATATATATATATATATATATATATATATATATATATATATATATATATATTATAAACAGATACGTATAATTATAAACTTATATACACATAAACACACCGAAAGGTGCAACCTATATTTGATAGCAAATCCTTGTACTAGCTTTACCAACTGAATTTTTACTTTTTCAGATATGCTGTTCGTTCCTTTAGGAACATATAATTAGTATTGAAAGTATTATAATTTGCTTAAAAGCCAAAATTATAAACGTTGGTGTTACATCATGTTTGCGTGTTTAGAGTTATTTGTTCTTTGTTATGGTCTAATAGTTCTTATTGATTTGTAGGTTTTAAAGCTTACTAATTTATTTGACATTATTTTTTTTCTTGTGTAACGTATTTCTTTGCAAATAAGTACTGGATTAGTTTGAACGGAATCATTTGCAAAATTACCTTGTTTAATTTATTTTTAGTTTTACTTATATGGTTAACTAAGTGTTAAGACAGTCTTAATTCTTTAATATTTGCTTTTATTGGGTACTACCAAAAACTAGAGAATTTAACACTAACTCTTCAGTTTATCACAACATAAATCAAAGATATAATGCTGAAAAATAACACAGGATCACAAAAAAAAAGTTTTCTGGTGAAAAAGTGAGATACCATACCATATGTATGTTATGTCAGAATTGAGAATTTTGACATAACCTCAAACCATCATAACTATAAGTATTTTGAGATGCTAAAGTCGAATCTAAGGTTAGAATTCACCTATCACGTCAGCATCTCGACATAACCTCAAAAATGGTCAAATATACATTTGTAAGTAAATTAAAAAAATTAAATGAACAGACAATCAGATCTATACGTATTTTGGGATGCTTCAACCGATTTTGCAAAAATACTTGTTCTATTAAGTCGAGATCTTGAAATAACCTAAAAAAATCCAGTCGTTTCATTCACAGGTTGCCCTCGCGATGCTGGATAACGGTGAGTCTCCTCGCCTCTCACCTCAATGGAAGAACTCTACGTCTAGAATTCTAAACATAACATAATCTAATGCAAGAACTGTACACCAGAAACTTTAAACCTAACATAGCCTAATGCAAGAAACTTACACCAAGAACTTTACACCAGGAATTCTAAACCTAACACAGCATAATGCAAGAAATTTACACCAAAAACTCTAAACCTAACATAGCCTAATGCAAGTAACTTATATCAAGATCTTTACACCAAGAACTGTAAACCTAATATAGCCTAATGCAAAAAACTTACACCAAGAAATTTACACCAAAAACCTATAAATTAGCAAACGTACAAGAAATTTTTCAGAATGCCATATCTAATGTTTTTACAGAAAATTGGCGAAAATGCGTCAAGCATGTATAGGGGATGGAAGATAAAATGTGGACTGTGAACATGGCAGTGAATGCCATTGTTGTCTGATATAGAATATTGGTAATGCTTTTTTCATTGTTGTTTACTTCCTCATTTGTATATTTTTTAATTAATAATGTTTCATTATAAAATGTTATTTTTTTCTAATACTTGTTTAAACATTATAAAACTGTTTCATTCATACTATTCGCAAATAATACGTATACGCCTAGGCGCACCACCGCACAAAAAAGGGTCGTGTTCCTATTGTATTCAAACATAAGAGATTGCGAATATTAGACTGATGCCAGATGATATTCCAATAAAGTTGTTGAACTGTTGCATTACAGGTAAAATGTAAATAAAACTCTGGTGCCCTTACCACTGCTTGATGCTAATTTACAAAATTCTGAATGAATTATTGTTGTTACTTTCAAATAAATAGAGTATAATTATACTGGCAAAATAGATAGAGGTATAGTAAATCTCAAGATATAAGATCCTACCTTTTTGCTTTTTCAATGGAGCAATAAACGACCCTATTAAGGTTTTGTGCATAGTTGCCAGGTATTACGATAAACGTATTTTTATTTTACCTGCATTGTATACCGCCCTCACTTGCACCTGCAATCATATTGGATCTATTTTTACCTATATATTTACTACTTGGCAACCTGGTTTCGAGCCCTTTAACTATTTGATAATATAGGCCTAATGACCACAGGTCCCCATTAAGATTCGAAAGAGACTTTTTATTATTTTTATTTTTAGTTTTACTTACAACTTACAACGTAACGATTCTGTTTTAATTATGTGGCGTCCATGGAAAAATTTCAATAGTGGCCATCGCAAACATTTATCACTTAACGCTAAACAAATAGTGAAAAATGTTTACAACAGTTTGGTGAAAGAAATTTGAATAAACAAAGTGCTTTGCTAGAAAACAGTGAACTGACAAAAACCCCAATTTCTATGATTAAGGGTATTGTAGGAAAACCATCATTCAGGAACAGGAAAAAACGGAAAGATTTTCAAATGCATCATGTAAACGTTTATGAAAAAGACGTTATCAGGAGAAAAATATATTCTATGTATGAAGAACAGTTGGTGCCGACACTAGACAAAATAAAATTAAGACTGGTGCAGGACGGGATCAATATACATTGTGGCTGATCAACCCTTCATAGAATTCTCGTAAGAATGGAATTTACGTTCCGAAAAATCAACAAAAGGCAAGTAGTGATGGAGTCACGAAATTAAAAAGTATCGATCAGAGAATTGGCCAATAATTTACCTTGACGAAACATGGTTCAATATCCATGATACTGTGCAAAAAGGGTGGGTTGGCAGCAGTACAAAATGTCAGACTAACGCACTTTCAAATAAAGGTAAACGAATAACCATTTTTTATGCTGAATCTGAAAAGGGCTGGGTTTCAAATTGTCTACTATTATCTGCAAAAAACATAAAAGATTCTAGTTTGGACTATCACGAAGACACGACCGCAGAACTTTTTGAAAATTGGTTTCAAAATTCCCTTTTGCCAAATGTTCCCGAACAAAGTGTTATAGTTATGGACAATGCAAGTTACCATAGTCGCCTACTAAATAAGGTTCCTAATGCAGCCAACACCAAATCGGAAATACAGGAATATATGTTAGAAAATGACATTTATTTTGACTTTAGTCATAAAAAAAGTGATCTTTTGGAAGTTTTGAAAGCCTATAATTTGAAAAAGAAATATGTTTGTGATAGTATGGCTGAGAAAATGGAACACACTGTTTTGCGGCTTCCTCCGTATTATTGTGTGTTTAATCCAATTGGAGATATTTGGCATCAAGTTAAATCAAAAATAAGGGCAGAAAATGTTTCTCCTACTTTAAGCTTGTCAGTGGTTGAATTAGTAAACAAAGTTATAAATAATATACCTTGTGATAGCTGGAAGAATTCCATTCAGAACGTTGTTAAAGTTGAAGATTTATATATTTATGTAAATAATATAAAACCATTGATAATTACCTCAGCTGATGACAGTGATAGTGAAACCGAAATAGGCTTAAGTTTAAATATATTTTTATTTATACAGTATGTCGCCTCTTGTAAACCCCATTCATTCAAACTGTATATTTGTACTTCTTATCCATTTGTTTTTACATGCATCTATATATAAACATCTCCAAAAACACTTATAATTTTATTTTGCTTATTTGCATTAATGAATTAAATTCTTAAGTTCATTTCTGCAACCTATCACAAACAAAAGGTTAGAATTTTTATATTGCTTACTTAAAACGGAAAAAATCAGGATCTTATATTTTGGGACAGGCTATAATTAATACTTTATTTTTATACATAATTTTTCAGGTATTGGGGGTGTTTCATTTTAGATCAGGAGTTTGTGACTTCTATGAGTTTATTATTACGTTTTATTATCGAGGGGCGCTATTTATTACTATTTTTTTACAATTGCATTTGCTACAGAGATATGCCAGTTTTAATATATTAAGTGATTTTCATAATACCCTGTATGTGTATATTAAGTCCAATCTTGTTTGATCAAGATTAATTTAATATTACCTTATTACGTTACATTATTACACGAAGCTTTTAGTTATCCGTTAATAACAAAAAAAAAACGCTAAATAATCATTTCAAAATCTTCGGTAAGTTATCTCAGTTTCCACTGTAGGTGTTATTTTATACCACGAACGACAAACGGGCGCCTCAAGAAAGGTCACGTTATTTAAGTAACATGTCAGGATATTAAATAAATTGTCATGTAAGTTATTGATTTTATTAAAGATATCAAAAAGAATACGTATCGTGTCATATTTTGTACGGGTCTAACCTTCAAAAGAAAAAGTGTTATTTAATATGGTGTAGGGTTATAAATCATAAAAATGTATTTAAGACATTTCGTAACAGATGACAATTAATTAACACTATATTTCATGGTAGTCCCAATTTTATTGTTTATATGGGTTGTTAGGAAAGTAGTTCGAATTAATTTGCTTACTAAGTAAGCTACTTAACTCCCACGAGTCAGGATTGAAAATGTCAAGTAAGATCTTGGCGAAACGTGTACAAAATTTCGCCTCAAATGTAACAAACGAACATATGTATGCTCGGATCAACACTTAGGCACGTTTCTCCATCTCTCCATCCATATAAATATATAAGCATTTCCGTAAATTGTTCATATATTAGCGGTTCAAAAAAGAGAGAAATTTTTTTGAAAGTGATACTTATTAGACTCGATTTAAAGCATTCCTTGGACGACTTTTTTAAGAACCTTTTTTTACAGCTTAATATGCAAATTTTTGCTGAAAAAATGGAAAAACTTGCTAAATTGTCAAAAATCAATATATAATGTACCATATTTTAAGTTTACCCATGCGATGCCTATTTTTTACCCATTTTATATCTTTTACTCCAATTAACGTCCAGGTACACTTTTCTTATATTCTTTGACCTGCTGACTTCGAATTTTTATGTACCTTATTGATACTAGGATATCGTTTTCAAGTTATGGTCAGATTTTAGCCACCTTTTGGTCAGAAATGGCCGTAAACTAAAAATGGTGTATTTAAAGATATTAATCTTATGTATAGATATATATATATATATATATATATATATATATATATATATATATATATATATATATATATATATATATATATGTATGTATATATATATATATATATATATATATATATATATATATATATAGGACAAGAAAGTGCTATATCACTGCCAAAATCTCACAATTGCTCATTTTTCGTGTAATTTTCGTTTTTTTTTTTGCGCCATATTGAATCCATCATGTTAGTATTACATAAAATTACATTGGTTACTCTAATTATTACATGAATATAAAACATTTTATCCCAGTTTTGAAGTTCAGTTAACTTAATTCCGCTTAGAAATCATCATTTACTTGTATTTTAGCCTGATTTTATTGTTTCTATCCGCCATAGTGAGCCACCATCATGTTTTTTTTTTCAAAAGGACTACGTTGTATTTATTCTCACTATATATATATATATATATATATATATATATATATATATATATATATATGTATGTATATATATATATATATATATATATATATATATATATATATATATATATATAAGCCGGGCCCGCGGCTCCGCTCGCGTGGACTTGATTCACTACTATCGTCACTGCTTATTCCTTATGTTAGGGAAAATAGGGCATGAGCATCTTTTAATAAATAACTTAAATTCTGGACCATCTATAGTTCAACTAATACCAAGATATCAACTGGCAACCATTGCCACTTTTGATATAGATATGTCCAAGAATTTTATAGAGTTATTGGTTTCTAATTCTATGGTAAATTTAATATTAGGATGCAAATTATTTAGGAAGTTAAGGAGGATCGTTAGTTGTCTATCTGTTCCCGTGAAACAGGAAATGATATTGTCAACATATCTATACCAGTAAACAATATTTTTGCTTACCACGTTTTGATGAATTTATGGATCATTTAGAACTAAAAATCATCAAAACGCGGTAAGCAAAAATATTGTTTACTGGTATAGATATGTTGACGATATCATTTCCTGTTTCACGGGAATGGATAGACAACTAACAATCCTCCTTAACTTCCTAAATAATTTGCATCCTAATATTAAATTTACCATAGAATTAGAAACCAATAACTCTATAAATTTCTTGGACATATCTATATCAAAAGTGAACAATAAACACGATTTCTCGATTTTTCACAAACCTTCACATACTGACACAGTCATACACAATAGTTCACCCCACCCTTATCCTCACAAAATGGCAGCTTTTAACTCTTTCATACACAGATTGTTAAATATCCCTATGACTAAAACTAATTTTAACAAAGAATTCAACATAATCAAACAAATAGCAATTAATAATGGATATCATCCCAACATTATAGATAATATCTTGAATAAAAAATCCTTTAAACAAGCAATCTCTGTAATTTATCCCACAATTAATGACAAAAAAGGAAAATTTAGTACACTCACATACACAGCGAAAATAACTAGAACAATTTCCAAACATTTAATAAAAAAGAACAATAAAATAGCATCTAAAACCAGTAATTCCTTAGGGAGTATAATTTTGAATAACAAAACCAAATCTAAGAAATCCTTAAAATCAAGAGTTTATTTATTAAACTGTGGATCTTGTACTAAAACCTACATAGGACAAACTGGTAGATCTTTTGAAACTCGCATTAAAGAACATAAACATAGTTATTTAAAAAATACGAATAATTCACATTACGCAACCCATATAATAAACGAATCCCATAATTTTGATGATACGTTAAACATCCTACATGTAGAAAATAAATCTAAAAAATTAAAATTGCTTGAATGTCTTGAAATTAACAAACAGAAAAACTACAATCATTTATTAAACGAACAGGTAGACTTAAACCATTCACCCTTACTTAATCTTTATTAGTTCTTGGAAGTAGTACCACAGATTTGCATTCTTAAAATAATTCTGTCTGTAAATAATATAATAAAACGATTAGCATAATCTTAGGTTATTAAGGATAGTTTTAAGCACTTTATAAGCAAGATTACCACCAAATATTTTTCTTTCTTATTTACTTCTGAAGAAGCCATTGTATGGTGAAGTCATTGTGTGTCAAGTGACTTTAAATATATTGGAAATTAAAACATAGTGTTGTTTTTATATAATTTTAAGTTATAGAATTATAAGATATATTATCAACATTTTTTTAATCCATAGATCTATACAACTGCACAATTCACGATATGTAAGTACTTTAATTACAATCTGAAAAAATCATCATCTTCAAAATTTGAAGACTCGACTTCTATTAAATTGATAATTAAGGGTTCTATTTCCACAGTTTCTTCGATGCATTCGTCAAATTTCCACATTTTATTTTCTTTTTCTGTAACATGTCGAATGGGATTTTTCCAATTATCATGTTTGATCCCCTTTATTCCGGCGTGTAATAATTGCCTCACGTCTTGAAGTTTGATCGTGATGTTTTCCCTTGCAACGAAACCTTTCATTTGTACCCAAATTAGCTCTATGGGATTCAATTCGCAATGATATGGAGGTAATCTAAGCACTGTGATATTCCGTTCCCTTGCCATCTCATCGACTGCGTATTTCTTGAACTGTACCTTATTTTGTTTTGCAATTTTCATCAGTTCCGCTTTTAACATACCATGTTTATGTTTGAGATTTTTATCTCTTACCCACTGAAGAATATCCGCTTTCTTCCATGAATGTGTCAGGAGTCGTTCTAATAATCGAGAATGGTGTGGGGCATTGTCTAATACTATAACTAATTCTGCTGGTATACATTCAATCATTTGTTGGAAGTAATCCTCAAAAACATCGGCCGTCAACTCCTCATGGTAATCTTTAGTTGACTTTGATTCGAATTCCAAAAAGCCACCGTTGAGAAATCTATTTTCACTACCAATATGTGCTATAATTAGCCTGCGACCTTTTCCTGAAGGGGGTTGTAATCCAGTTGACCAACCTTCCATTAAAGCTTGTTTGGCACTCTTAATGTTTTTGTCAATCCAGAATTTTTTCACTGTGTCCCTCATTAACCCAAGTCTCATCTAAATAAAAAATATTTGTTTCTTCGGCTCGAAATTTTCTGATTGCTCGTAGATATTCTCTTCTCTAACAAATTATTTCTGTTTTATCGATAAGAACAGATTTTCTATTGTGTTTTTTCCAACGAAAATTCAGGTTAGTTCAGGTTAGTTCAGGTTCTTGCAAAATTTTATGTAACGAAGGTATTTCTTTCTTAATAAAAAAAACCGGTCAAGTGCAAGTTGAACTTGCACAATTAGTGTTCCGTACGTTGATTGTTTTTAAAATAAAAATTTTTGTTAGGGTGGTATAAAGTGATCAGTGACTTCACAAAACACACCCAAATGAATTTTCAACAAAGTTTGTTTCCAATCTTTACTGAAAACTGGTGACCTTGAAATTTTGTTTTTTTTTATACACCAAATAAATTATTAAAGGTAATGCACTCGTGATAATTTTCGTTCAATCTATACCCCGTGGAGAATATTCCAGAATATTTTCAAAATTTTTTGATCAGTATTTTTCGAGATAAGGTAGGGGACAGCGATTTTTTAAAAGTAATACGAAGAAAAGTGTGCGCAAGTATTACATTATATATATATATATATATATATATATACATATATAATATATATATATATATATATATATATATATATATACATATATATATATATATATATATATATATATATATATATATATATATATATATATATATATATATAACATATATATATATATATATATATATATATATATATATATTTATATATATATATATATATATTATTTTACTCGTGTTTTCACAAGCTTTCATTTGACACCACACTCGATGACCTAGTAAAAAAAATGTTTTTTCACTTCCGATTTCACCCCTCAAAACGAACCTCTTAAGTCAAAATTTATGTTACGGTGGTATAAAAGTGACTTCACAAAACACACCCCAAATGAGTTTTTCAACAAAGTTTGTGTCCAATCTTTACTGAAATCTGATGACCTTGAAATTTTTGTTTTTTTTATATACCATATAAATTATTAAAGGTAATGCGCTCGTGATAATTTTCGTTCAATCTACACCCCGTGGAGAATATTCCAGAATTTTTTCGAAATTTTTTGATAAGTACTTTTCGAGATAAGGCCCGGGACAGCGATTTTTCGCGAAATTTTAAAAAATAATACAAAGAAAAGTGCGCGCAAGTATAATATTATATATATATTTTTTTACTCGTGTTTTCACAAGCTTTCATTTGACACCACACTCGATGGCCTAGTAAAAAAATTTTTTTTTCACTTCCGACTTCACCCCCCAAAACTAACCCCTTAAGTCAAAATTTAATTCTCAAAACTACATGGCTCTGATGAGGCCATCAATTCCTATATTATTACCAAATTTCACCTTTCTATGTCAAACAGTTTCCGAGAAAATCGGGTGTGACAGACAGACAGACAGACAGACACCGAAGTGATCTTATAAGTGTTCCGTACGGAACACTAAAAATGGTGTATTTTTCTTCTTATTTCGTTTTTAAAGTCTTCATCGACGTCTAAGGGCTTCTTTCCTTTGTGATTCTGAGGTTCGTTGCAAGGACCGCGTTTTCTTTCTTTTAGAAATCTATAAATAGTTGCTGATCGAACTTTCGTCATGTTGGACAGAAATTTCACGGATTTGGCTTGTAGGCTTTTGATGCACTAGGGTATCGTGGACGTTAAGTATCATTGTTTTTTCTCGCAGGGAAAATGCAGATTTACAGTCTCCGCGAGTTTTGACTGCGGCAAAACTGAAAGTTGAAGCCATCGCTGTTCTGATTTGAACTAAGCATACTATAGGTTTTTGCTTTATTCTTACACAGAATATTTTTATTGCATACTTAGGTACTTAGGCACCCACCTACTGATAAGTACTTTGGTTAATTATATTCCAATAACTGCTAAAATCCCAAATAATTTTATTGTACCTATTATTATTAAGCTTTATAACACTGTATATTTCTAGTTCTTAAGAATTGTTAATTGTACTTGTTTAGGCCTTTATCATACAAAAAAGATTTTTAGTTTCTTCATTTACTCATTTTTATAGCTTAATGTAAAGTTTAGAAGGCCTATAATAAAATATTTTTTAGAAAAAGGTCGCACTGTTGTATAGAGATAGAAAATAAAGGTGATTAAAACTAAAAATGCAAATAATTGGTAGAGAAATTTCGGAAGCTTATGGTTTATGACCTTTTAATGTTTATAACCCATGTTGTGTGCTATCAACTCCAAACAAACGGACTATAGTAATTTTTATATGTAAAAAATGTAATATAAATAAACATACCTAACCATTCATTTATAAAAGGGGTGTGTCCAAACTTACGCACCTGTAAGCATATGTAGAAAATTCTTCATAAAGACTAATTAATATAAAAAAACCGGTCAAGTGCAAGTTGAACTTGCCCAATTAGTGTTCCGTACGTTTATTGTTTTTAAAATAAAAAATTTTGTTAGGGTGGTATAAAATGATCAGTGACTTCATAAAACACCACAGTATTCAACAAAGTTTGTTTCCAATCTTTACTGAAAACTGGTGACCTTGAAATTTTGTTTTTTTTTATATACCAGATAAATTATTAAAGGTAATGAAAATTTTCGTTCAATCTATACCCCGTGGAGAATATTCCAGAATTTTTTCAAAATTTTTTGATCAGTACTTTTCGAGATAAGGTAGGGGACAGCGATTTTTCACGATTTTTTTAAAAGTAATACGAAGAAAAGTGTGCGCAAGTATTACATTACATATATATATATATATATATATATATATATATATATATATATATATATATATATATTTTACTCGTGTTTTCACAAGCTTTCATTTGACACCACACTCGATGACCTAGTAAAAAAAAATTTTTTTTTCACTTCCGATTTCACCCCTTAAAACGAATCCATTAAGTCAAAATTTATGTTACGGTGATATAAAATGATCAGTGACTTCACAAAACACACCCCAAATGAGTTTTCAACAAAGTTTATTTCCAATCTTTACTGAAAATTGATGACCTTGAAATTTCTGTTTTTTTTATATACCAGATAAATTATTACAGGTAATGCACTCGTGATAATTTTCATTCAATCTACACCCCGTGGAGAATATTCCAGAATTTTTTCAAAATTTTTTGATAAGTACTTTCCGAGATAAGGCGGGTGGACAGCGATTTTTTCGCGATTTTTTAAAAATAATACAAAGAAAAGTGAGCGCAAGTATTACATTATATATATATTTTTTACTCGTGTTTTCACAAGCTTTCATTTGACACCACACTCGATTACCTAGTAAAAAAAATTTTTTTTTCACTTCCTATTTCACCCCCCAAAACTAACCCCTTAAGTCAAAATTTAATTTTCAAAACTACATGGCTCTGATGAGGCCATCAATTCCCATATTACTACCAAATTTCAACTTTCTATGACAAATAGTTTCGGAGAAAATCGGGTGTGACAGACGGACAGACGGACAGACAGACGGACAGACACCGAAGTGATTCTTATAAGTGTTCCGTACGGAACACTAATAATTACGCAAGTAAAAAAATAAATAAATAAAAATAACTATTGTGCAAACAAAATATAATTGAAGTACATTTTAAACGATGCCCTAAACATTAATTTAAGAAAGTAGCAACAAGTATAAATTTGGCAATAATCTTCTTGTTACAACAACGAGCTATACCTGCGGTCTACCAAAAAATTTGATATAACATTGCTAAACAATAATAATGGATAATACCATTTGTTGCTAATAATGATTTTATTAGGAATATATTTATAACTAATATTTAGAAACAGGTAATATCCTTTAAAAACTGACAAATTGGTCGTCTTTATACTTCCTTAATATATTCCAGGATAAATGGTCCAGATGTGATTGAAGATGGTTTCATGGTACTCCCCTCATTTTTTTTAAGATGTAAATTTTGTCATCAAGCCACGACCGTTCAATACGTTGTGGATGAGATCTGGTGAGCGGATCAGCATAGTTTTGCTGGCAATTAACGGTTCGATGATCGAAGCCTCACCTACCAAGATCCCTATACGCTGGCCATTCGTCTGAATGCATAACAGATTGAAATTGAACCTCTCTTTCTATAATTGGTATTAATGTGTTTTTATCTCTCCTTTCCACAGTAAAATATCGTACTTGTCGTTTTATTTTCCAACCAAAAACCCACGGTCCATCTATTCATCCACCATGGTTTCGATTGTCTTGTACCGGAGCATCGTTATCTTCAGATTCAGGATGTTGTTCACCTTGTAAGAGCCTTCCCCTGTTATATTTCCGGCGACCCCGCGAATCGCGCTTCATATAGGATCGTCGTTGCTGCCGATTAATTGACCTCTGCAATTGACTGACACACTTCGCAGCACATGTCACTCTAATCACTTATGGTATGTGACGACCTTCCAGTCAGTTTTTCACATGTTATACTCGGAATGTCGTGCACGAACATAAACACCAATTCCAAAATATGAGATAAGCTTAAATCATAATCTAACTTGCCGTTCAAACCCGGATGAATGGAAGAATTCATTTCCGCTTCTAAACGATTTTGTTGTTTGACAGCCTTTTCTAGGACAACATAAGACTAGACGAAACGTTTCTCCATGATCGCGTTTCTTTACATTTCCGCACCACACCTATCGCAGATATTATTTTCGTCATTCTACATAAGTAGATTATGTGTTTGCAAAAAAGTTACGGCGGCATCTTTATTAAAAGTGATATTAATATAAAAATCTCACAAAAGCAGGGCTTAATAACTTCTAAGTTGCGCCTGCTGATACATCGGCCGTTGCAATGACAAAACTGCACAAGCTGGGCTTCGAAATAGTTCCCCACCCACCCTATTCTGCAAATTTGTCTCCAAGTGACTTTTTTTTTTTGTTTCCTAATCTCAAAAACTTGAGGGAAGAAATTTTCGTCGAATCAAGAAGTTATCCGTGCGGTAAACGGGCATTATGCACAGTTCGAAACAATTTTTTTTCTGAGGGAATAAAAAAGTTAGAATCTCGATGGACCAAATGTATTGAGCTCAATGGAGATTATGATGAGAAATATTTTTATCTTGCAAAAAAAAATGTTATTTACCTTGTTTTTACAAGACTTTTCAACCCACCCGTATAAGACAAGATTCCTGTCACATTTACAATGAATTAAAAAAAAATTATTTCGCCACCGTATAACCAGTTTAATTGATACGCCCGTCGCGCCTTTACATGCAACCAGTTAACTATTTTCAACTTTATCTATTCAAAGGCTGAACACATAACATGTACAATGTTAAAATTGAACTACTTTTCAGACTCTGCACGCTTCTAAGGCCACTGGCGTGAATTGACCAATTGAAAAAAATATATCAGGCATCAGATATTTAATTTAATGTTGCAATCCTAATAAATTTATGTTTATTATGCATTTCTTGCATAATAATTCTGCGTTTAGAAGCAAATCAATACAAGTGAACGATATAAACAAGTTTAAGTTTTACATAATCACATACATAATTGATATAATATTATTGTTTCTTTATTAACTGGCTCTAAAAACTAATTGTGTTTATTTAAAAAAGAATAACATAAATTAACATTTATTTTTTATATCAGAGAGATTTTGTAACGCTTTTTTTCAACACGCCATTATCGTTATCGTTATTAAAAGCATGCGCAATATAAATGCAAAGGAATTTCACATAAGAAAGATTTTGCAACTCTTATAGTCCACACTTCCTTATTATATAACATATGTTCCTTATCATGTATGTTAACGAAGTAGAGAAGTGAATATAACTCCGTTTTTAGTGTTCCATACGGAACACTTATAAGATCACTTCGGTGTCTGTCCGTCTATCACCCCGATTTTCTCCGAAACTATTTAACAAAGAAAGTTGAAATTTGGTACTAATATAGGACTCGATGTCCTCATCAGAGCCGTATAGTTTTGAAAGTTATATTTTTACTTAAGGGATTAGTTTTTGGGGGTGAAATCGGAAGGGAAATTTTTTTTTGTTTTACCTGGTCATTGAGTGGAGTGCCAAATGAAAGCTGGTAAAAGCACGAGTTCAAAAATATGCGAGGCTGGTTTGAAAAGTCCGTGCAAAAATAAAAACTACTTATGTGTTTGGGGTAAACCTTTTTTATTTTTCGACATAGTCTCCTTTTAGGCTTATACACTTCGTCCAACGATGTTCTAGTTTGTTAATCCCTTCCAAATAATAGGATTTGTCCAAGTCTGCAAAATATCCATTAGTGTCTGCAATCACCTCCTCGTTTGAATAAAATCTTTGTCCGCCAGCCATTTCTTCAAATTGGGGAACAAATAGTAGTCCGAGGAGTCAAGTCTGGAGAATAGGGGGGATGTGAAACGAGTTGGAATCCTATTTCCATTAATTTTGCGACCACAACTGCTGAGGTATGTGCTGGTGCGTTGTCGTGATGGAAAAGGACTTTCTTGTGGGCCAATCGCGGGCGTTTTTCTTGCAGCTCGGTTTTCAAACGATCCAATAACGATGAATAATATTCACCTGTAATAGTTTTACACTTTTCCAGATAGTAGATGAGGATTATCCCTTGCGAATCCCAAAAGACAGTCGCCATAACCTTTCCGGCCGAAGGAACGGTCTTCGCCTTTTTTGGTGCAGATTCCCCCTTGGTAACCCATTGTTTAGATGCGTAAGTATTACATTATATACGAGGCTGGTTTGAAAAGTCCGTACAAAGTCCGAGAGATGGCACCACCGGCGCGTATCGAGGTCATGTTTAGTTAGTAGCATCTCTTGAATGAACGCACACCAAGTTTCAGCCATATTGGTCTATTTCTTTGTGTTTGACATTCGTGTGAATCAAGGAAGTCGAATGATTTTCATAGAAATGGACGAAAAAGAATTTCGTGTGGTGATTAAACATTACTTTATGAAAGGCAAAACGCCTCAAGAGACTAAAGAGAAGCTTGATAAACATTATGGTGACTCTGCACCTTCGATTAGAACAGTTTATAAGTGGTTTCAAAATTTTCGGACTGGCCATATGGGCACAAGTGACGCTGAACGTTCTGGACGGCCTGTGGAGGTTACGACTCCAGAAATCATTGATCAAATCCATGATATGGTGATGGATGACAAAAGAGTTAAGGTGCGTGAGATTGCTAGTGCTGTGGGCATCTCGACTGAACGGGTACATAATATTTTGCATAAACATTTGGACATGAGAAAGCTATCCGCAAGATGGGTGCCGCGATTGGTCACGCTTGACCAAAAATGGAATCGTGTGAAGTGTTGCAAGGATGGTTTGCAGCTGTTCCAGAAGAATCCGGAGGACTTTAAGCGTCGTTTCGTCACTGTGGATGAAACATGGATACATTACTATATTCCTGAGACCAAACAACAATCTAAACAATGAGTTACCAAGGGGGAATCTGCACCAAAAAGGCGAAGACCGTTCCTTCGGCCGGAAAGGTTATGGCGACTGTCTTTTGGGATTCGCAAGGGATAATCCTCATCGACTATCTGGAAAAGGGTAAAACTATTACAAGTGAATATTATTCATCGTTATTGGACCGTTTGAAAACCAAGCTGCAAGAAAAACGCCCGCGATTGGCCCACAAGAAAGTCCTTTTCCATCACGACAACGCACCAGCACACACCTCAGCAGTTGTGGTCGCAAAATTAATGGAAATAGGATTCCAACTCGTTTCACATCCCCCTATTCTCCAGACTTGGCTCCCTCGGACTACTATTTGTTCCCCAATTTGAAGAAATGGCTGGCGGGACAAAGATTTTATTCAAACGAGGAGGTGATTGCAGACACTAATGGATATTTTGCAGACTTGGACAAATCCTATTATTCGGAAGGGATCAACAAACTAGAACATCGTTGGATGAAGTGTATAAGCCTAAAAGGAGACTATGTCGAAAAATAAAAAAGGTTTACCCCAAACACATAAGTAGTTTTTATTTTTGCACGGACTTTTCAAACCAGCCTCGTAACTTCATATAGGATATTATACATCTGTTTATATAAGATATCATATCAACAATCCCAGGAAGCTTAATACGACGACCTTCTATTACGATACCATGAATTTTAGAAAATGTTCTCTTAACTGGACAAAAAACAATAAAAAATAAACGCCTTGTCAAAGAACATTACTGACTTTGTAAAAAAGTATACTTTGCATATTTTGGTGTAGAAATCGGTAATCAAGAAAAATGTTCGGCTCCTCACAAAGGAACTTAGGAAATGGTATAAGAAAGAAAAGAAAGCTTTTAGAATTGCAGTACCCATGGTATGGAGAGCAAGAAAAACATGATTGTTATTTTTGCAGCGTTGATGTTTCTGGATATAACTCCAAAAATAAGAAAGTAATTGTCTATCCTAATTTTACTTCAGCTAATCGGCCGGTAGAACATGGACCGGGACTTCCTGTCCCTGAGCCACCTCAGTCTATTGATGACGTTTTACAGTCCAGTCCCGAATTTAATGAAAGTCAACCAACCGGATGATGATGAGTTTCAATGTTCTCTAGAAAATTTAAAACCACAGTTGTTTACACAAGCTGAGTTAAATGAATTAGAGAAAGATTTGGATTTGACTAAGGAAAAAGCAGAATTGCTTGGTTTTAGGCTGAAAGAAAAACATTTATTGGAATCTGGAACATATATTTACCATTATAGAACAAGAGATCAACAGTTTGCTCAGTTTTTCAAGCAGGAAGAGGATTTGGTTTATTGCCATGATATTGGTGAACGAATTTGGCATGAGTACAAGAAGTAGGAGTAGTTGGAGGCTTTTGGTAGACTCATGAAAAACTAGTTTAAAGGGTGTTTTGTTACACAACGGAAATACTTATGTTTCACTTCCTGTTGCTCATTCAGTCCATATGAAGGCAACTTTCGAAAATCCTAACATGATTTTACAGAAAATTAACTATCCAGCTCACGATTGGATGCTATGTGGAGTTTTAAAAGTTATCTCCATGATCTTTGGTCAACAAGAAGGATTTGCAAAGTTTCCATGTTTTTATATGTGAGTGGGACAGCAGAGCAAGGGATCAACATTGGTCCAAAAAACAATGGCCCGTAAGAAAAACTTTAACACCTGGCGAGAAGACCATTTTGCATAAAACTTTAGTAGACCCAAAAAAGATTCTTCTACCACCACTACACAACAAGTTAGGCTTAATAAAACAATTTGTGAAAGCTTTGCCTAAAGATGGTGAATATTTTAAATATTTGTGTAAAAATTTCCTCATTTATCAGAAGCCAAACTGAAAGAAGGGGTTTTCGTTGCGCCTAATATTCGTAAAATGATGTTCGATTCCAACTTTGAAGCAAGGATGATTACAAAGGAAAAGGAGGCTTGGATATCATTTAAAAAAGTTGTGACTAAGTTTTTGGGCAATGTGAAAGACCCTAACTATGAACTTATCGTAGCTAATATGATAGACAAGTTCAAAAATCTGGGTTGTCTGATGAGCCTTAAAGCCGACTTCTTGCACAACCATCTTGACTTTTTTCCTAAAAACTTAGGCGATGTGAGTGAAGAGCAGGGGGAACGGTTCCATCAGGACATAAAGGAGATGGAGAAACGGTACCAGGGGCGGTGGAATATCAACATGATGGGTGATTACTGTTGGTCACTTCATAGAGAACAACATCACTTCGGAGAAAAAGCTATACAAGAAACTTCACAGAGAAAAGGGAAAGGAAATATAAAAAAAATAAGCACCTAATATATTCGCATTGAAGTGGAATATGTTATCGAGAGTAAAAATTGTAGCCTAATCAAATAAAAGTACGGTTTAAGTTTTTATTTTTTATGTATCAAATTTTGCCTATTTTGAAATTTAATCGAGGTCATATTGTGAGAGAACTGTGGGTGATACAATAAAATTGATACCAGATACTGGTATTGGTTTAAAAAGTTTTTACAAATATTTTTTTTTGTTGGCTTGTATAATTTATCTGGTATACAAAAAAAAAAAAAAAATTTCAAAGTCATAAGTTTCGGAAAAAAACTTGTTGAAAATTCATTTGTTATGTTTTCGGAAGGTTTTGATCATTTATACCTCCGTAACAAAAATTTTTATTTTAAAAGCAATCCATGTGCGGAACACTAATTGCGCAAGTCCGACTTGCACTTCACCGGTTATTTTTTCTAGTTTCGTTTTTGTGTAAATTTTGTGATTGAATCCGTAGCCAAGGTTGCCAACTTGACCCTCAGAAAGTTTCATTTTTAAAATATTTAGTAGTTTTCCTAATATTGCTGTTTGTCGCGTTAATTATGGAACGTCCCTCGTACTACAGATAAGAACAACACGAAAAAAATGGGAGTGTTTTATTGACAGTCATAAAATTTATATTTTACAAATTTACTAATATTAACGTGAATGTACACCTAATTTTTTAGACATTTTGGATTTATTGTCTTGTTAAAAGCTGGCTGTTTCGTTACTAAAAGATAAATTGCTAACCTTTGTTTAATGGTAATACTAGCCGATCGTGGGAAAATTAATCATACTTTTAGCATTTTTATACGTTCCAATCTTTTGTTAATATCACTATTATTTCTGAGAAAAAAACAATGCGTGCGTGGGTAATCACGCCCGCTCGTTGAACAGTTTAGTGATTTTATGGCGACGCATGGCAGAGCTGGGAGCCGGGGTCCGGTAAGAGGATAGGGTCCTCTTCTTTAAGTGTCGCTTTCCTTATAAAGTTTGGCAATCATCAGGGCTCTACGCATTCCCGAGACTGCCGACGTTTCTTTAAGCAATTAAACCAGTCATGAAAGTTCCGTAACCATAAGATTTGTCTTCTTTCTACACTTATCCGTCTTTGAATTTCCCCCTTACTATCAGCTTTAGCAAATGGTACTTCTCTCTTTTTATAACATGTGCGGTTGTTTCACTGTAATTATAACTTATTTTGTTTCTTCATTTTTCATAAGACTTATTTTTTTATTACATAAAACAAGTAGCCGTTAACAACGGTTATTCGGTTACCTTAATCGATAACATCGTTAGGAAAAAACTTAGAATCAAGGCAATCTCAGAAATATACCCATATTTTAACGACAGAAAACCCACATTTAAATGCTTAACCTATTTCGGCAAACCAACAGAAAAACTGGGAAAACTTTTAAATCAAAAAAAACCGGTCAAGTGCAAGTTGAACTTGTACAATTAGTGTTCCGTACGTTGATTGTTTTTAAATAAAAATTTTTGTTAGGGTGGTATAAAATGATCAGTGACTTCACAAAACACACCCCAACAAACAAAGTTTGTTCCCAATCTTTACTGAAAACTGGTAACCTTGAAATTTTGTTTTTTTTATATACCAAATAAATTATTAATTTACCCCCGTGGAGAATATTCCAGGATTTTTTCAAAATTTTTTGACTTTTCGAGATAAGGCGCGGGACAGCGATTTTTCGCGATTTTTTGAAAATAATACAAAGAAAAGTGCGCGCAAGTATTATATTATATATATATTTTTTACTCGTGTTTTCACAACCTTTCATTTAACACCACACTCGATGACCTAGTAAAAAAAATTTTTTTTCACTTTCGATTTCACCCCCCAAAATTAACCCCTTAAGTCAAAATTTAACTTTTAAAACTACATGGCTCTGATGAGGCCATCAATTCCTATAATATTACCAAATTTCAAGTTTCTATGACAAATAGTTTCGGAGAAAATCGGGTGTGACAGACAGACAGACAGACACCGAAGTGATCTTATAAGTGTTCCGTACGGAACACTAAAAATATGAACATAGCTTACAAGACTAACCATACTATAGGGAAATATCTCAAAAGCTACAAACTGCAAATCAATAAAGATAATAAATCAGGGGTCATTTAACATGTGGGTCATGTCCTAAACATACATAGGACAAACTGGACTCACATTTATACAAAGAATTACACGAAAAAAGTTTCATCCATAGAATCATCAACAGAACCTAAGAATTTCAAAATTTTACATACCATACATATATACATAGGTTTGAAACTAAACCTTTTAGAGCAGGGGTGCTCAAACGGTCGATCGCGATCGACAAGTCGATCGCGAGTGCTTTTTGAGTCGATCTCGAAAAAAAAATTTCGATATAGAACTATTCACAGATTTTGTTTTAGGTAACTAAAACAAAATGTAATGAATAAACTACTAAAATTTATTCGATCCACAATTAGGCCAGAATAACTCCCTCATCACTTTCTTTTATCGTAATAACCCCCTGCTAGCGGCAAAAGGCGGCTTTATCAAAGGAACGCGCGATACTTGTCAAAGAAAAGCCGCGTTTGTGATTCCCGCCGATTTTTCTAGAAACTTCGGGCGGCGTGTTTGACGGGAACATTCGAGACTTCGTTCGCGCCGATATAAATGTTGCTCCTGCAGGAATAGGAGTCAGTCTGAGTTCTAACTTGAAGGCGATACATCGATACAAAGTTTATTAATAAATAGTCCAAAATGAGTGCGGCGAAGAAGAGTAAAACTTATCATTTTAATAACAATTGGGAGGAAGAATTTTTCTTTTGTATGGTAAAGGATAAGTGCATTTGTCTCATTTGCCGTGCGTCAGTTGCAATACCTAAGCGTAGGAACTTAGAGAGGCATCATAAAAACTATGAAAAGGATTTTCCGTCACAGAGTGAATTAAGAAAACGAAAAGTCCGTGATTTGATAACTTGTTTGAAAAAAGAACAAACCATATTCACAAGACCAGCCAAACAATCAAAAGCTGCAACGATCGCGTCATTTAAAATATCTCATATATTGGCGAAACACAAGAAACCATTTGATGATGGATTGGTTTTGAAGGAAGCATTTATTGAAGCGGTGGAGACTTTGGAGATTTTAAAAATAAAACAGAGATTATGTCTGCTATTAGAGAAGTTCAGTTATCTCGTCCGACTGTCACAAGGCGTGTTGAAGTCATGAGTCAGGACATGGCAGATAAACTAAAACATGATATCATGGAATGTACATACTTTTCTTTACAGTTCGACGAATCCACCGATATGACAGACACTGCCCAGCTGTGTATTTTTATTCGAATGGTATTCAGTGACATGTCGGCTAAGGAAGAGTTTTTGACAATGATTCCTCTGAAAGGCAAGACCCGTGGCGAAGATATATATGACGTTTTCTTCAATTTTGTAACAAACTACAAGCTACCAATATATAAACTAGTGTGCATTACAACCGATGGAGCACCAGCAATGACTGGAAACAAAAACGGTTTTGTGGCATTGTTTCGAGCTAATGATGATTTCCCTTCATTTGTCTCCTTCCATTGCATTATTCATCAAAAAGTTTTGTGTTCAAAATTGTGAATTCTATCCATGCATGTAGCTTGCAACGACGGCTCTTTAAATTGCAGTTGGAAGATAGTGAGTTAGTTGAACACACTGATTTAGTTCTTCACACGGACGTCAGGTGGTTGAGTCGCGGAAAATTCCTAGAAAGATTTCAAGAATTATTGCCCGAAATAACAGCTTTTCTGGACGAAAGAGGTGATGACACTCGATGCTGAAAAGCGGAAAATGGCTGACTGATTTGGCATTTTTGACAGACATCACAATGCATTTAAACACCATTAATTTGGAGCTTCAAGGTAAAGGAAAAACTATTATTGAGATGATTAACGCAATAAACGCATTCAAAAGTAAATTGCAACTTATGATAGATCAACTGAAAAGAAAGGATCTGAAAAATTTTCCGTCTTTGAAAGCAAGGATTCCTCAGTTGAATTATGATATTTATGAGGCAGAATTATCAAATATTTTGGGCCAATTCGAAATACGTTTTTATGATTTCAGTAAATTGGCAAATATCGCATCATTTATGAGTTATCCTTTTTCGTGTAAAAACCTTGAGGAATTAGCTACTGAAATAGCAAGTCAGTTTAACATGGACTCATGTTCTGTTGAAAATGAGTTAGTGCAGATTATATCAGATATACATCTCAAAGCCACAGCATCTGATACAAAATTCTGGTGTTTTATATCTGAAGATAATTATCTGAATCTAAGGCAAATCGCCCTTCAACTGACGGCAATGTTTGGGTCAACTTACTTGTGCGAGTCTGCATTTTCTGAAATGAAGATAATTAAGTCAAAATATCGCAATCGACTAACTGACGAACATATGTCATCATGCTTGCGATTAGCACTCGGTAATTACGTACCATCTTATGAAAAAGTATGCTGAGGACATGCAGTGCCACGCTTCAACATCCAAAGTCACTCTTTAGTTAAGTTTAGACACTAGAACTCGTTTGTTTTGTAAGAACCAATAAACTGGCAATTTTGAATAATTATGAGTTTTTTCATTGACATTTTAGAGCAGACCTACACTTACCTTGACTAAAAAAAATGCATATTGTGCGGAAAACTAATATCTATGCCACGATACACCCTACCTAGACGACCATCCTGCATCACACTTAGTTGCAGCCTCTCAGAGTCGATCGATCGTAGTCTAACAATATTGAGGTATATCGCCAGCAGTTCAAGTTTGAGCACCCCTGTTTTAGAGACAATGCAAATAAATCGATTCAGGACTACAGGTACTTTACTCAACAACCAGGTAGATTTCAACAATTCACCATTATTGAATTTATTCTCCTAATTCCATGTCTGTGTGGGTTTTCCAATACTATCAATATAATTTAAATAGGTGTAATATTATAATTAAGAAATTATATAAAATTGTAAACATTAAACCTAACTTGAGAGTGTAAAATGTAGATCTGAAGAAGCTACATCGACAGCGAAACGCGTCATCGCAATTTAAATAAACCAGTGGAAATTGACTAAAAACAGTCTTTTATTATATATTTATAATGAATTTCCATCAAGTAGAAGCTACAACCAGCCGAAAGAAAAGGCATAATTTTATTGTAAAATAGGTAGTATTTGTTTTTAAAATCACTTTTTCACGTTATATTTGAGATAAAATATTGAACAGGAATAAAGAGAAAGAACAAGACCTGTTCTAAAGTAAAAGCAAAAAAAAAATGAATTTTTCTTAACGAAAAATTTTTTGTATATTTTTTATTTTTGCCTTGTAACCATCTTCAAGAGCATAAAATTTCGCATATATTTTTTTTTTTAAAGCTTCCTACCACCTTTTGCCCCCAAGAAAAATCCATAATAAGATTTGGACTAAAATGCGAATTTTGACCAATCCTCATGCAATCTACGCAGTTTTTAGGTAATTTTATGACTAGTAAAATGATTTTTTTATCGCATAACAACGAACAGTGAACGGAAAGCGTTAGAATGTGAAAAATGCACTAAAATAGAAGAAAATTGGCCTTATGGTCAAAACTGGGCTGAGAAAACTTGTTTACATTATGTTGACACTGTGTCAAAGTAGTTAAATCGATTTCCAAGCTACACTCAAAAATTTCTAAAAATCATGAAAATTTTATGGCATTTGCTTCCACTAATGGCCTATTCCCATATTAAAAGAAACTCTTAATTTAGAATAACAAGGTTTAACCTCATCAGATCTTAACAATACCTATGTATTATAGTTATGTTTTTATTACATTCCATTCTCACTTTCTTTTCTGTTGAACTTGGAACTTATAGATCTAACATTGACATACTAAATTGTTCATTTTGCTTTATTTTATTAAACTCGTATGACCATAAACATAAAGGTATTTCTTTCTTGAAGTAAATAAATCGACCAAAAAATTATTTAATATAATAAATTACAATAATTTAATTTTATAATCAATTCTTATAAATAATAATGACTAAGTAATATTCTAGACACAGAGACATTACTTGGTATCCATGTGTTGATTCAGAGATGTCGCGTTGTCAACCAAAATGTGTTCCTTCGTTCAATTGACTTTGAAAAAGCCTTCGTCAAGGTACGCCATGAAAAACTTTTAGAGATTTTAAAAACGACCAGTATAGACGACAAAGACATTCGTGTCATCGTCAATTTGAACTGGCATGAGACAGATGAAGTGCGGTTGGAACATCAACTATCGGATGAAACTAAAATCAAGCGGAGAGTGCGTCAGAGTTGTATTCTATTGCCTTTATTGTTCAACCTTTATTCGGAGGTGATATTCAATGAACCATCGAAGGAATCAACATCAACGGCATTAACATAAATAACATCAGATAAGTCGATTTTTCGTCGAAGTCGAAGTTAATTATCACTAATAACGAAAAAGATCTACAAAAACTAACAGACACTGATTTAAGACTCAATGCAAATAAAACAGAATATATGATTATAAGCAAAGAATCTAATAGTGAAGATGGTAGTATTACAGTAACTGGCACAGAGTTATAGAGAGATGATAAATTGATGTATCTCGGTAGCATTATTAGCGACCACTGGGACTTGACTGTGGAAGTTAAAATTCAATAGAAAGGGTCCGAGCCGCATTTATGAAGAACAAAAAAATCTTAACTAGTCACGACCTATCATTAAAACTACGGATGAAAATGGTAGACTGCTATGTCCTTCCGGTTCTCATGATCGGCATCGGAGCGTGGACGCTAACTGAGGCAATGCTTAAACGTCTGGAGGCATTTGAGATGTGGGTGTATCGTCGACTGCTGAAAATCAGTTGGATGGACAGAATTAATAACAGCCGCGTTCTCACTCGCATGGACAAGGACTTGGAGGTGGTCACGACCATCAAGAGACCTAAATTAGAATACTTTGGCCACATTATGAGAGATCCAGAAAAATACGAAATTTTGAGATAAGTTTAGTGTTATTGTAAACCTCTTCGAAAAGGGTCGCGAGACCGAAACACGTGTCAGAGTGATCCGAATAAATTCAATGAAACATATACACTGTATTCTGTTTCAAAAGTGTAAATATTAGGATGTTTCACCTAGAATCGACCGCATATATATAGTACAATCCCGATTAGGAAAGATTCCAGGCACACGTGGTTCAGGGAGAAGGAGAACATCGTGGTTGAAAACATAAAGTAGTGATACGGAAAAAGTCTACGGTTCAACTCTTCCGATCATTATCAAGATGGTAGCCAACATGAGAACGGCCGATCGTTGAATGGTCATGGTACCCGAAGAAGTAATATTCACAATTTAGACGAGGATGGTTCGTTTTTATTATAATTGTAAACTATTTAAAATTTTTAAATAACACACGCAAGAAGTATAATTAGTTGTCTAAATGAAATACACTGAAGCATGAAATTGGAAAGAAATGTATATATAATATCTATGCAATGCCTATTAAAAGGGCCTAATTGATTGTGTAGAGACATGACGAGTTAAGAAAAAGAACAGAAGAAAATTTGAGTCTAAGTAGGTGGTTAAACAACATGTTTTTATATCGGCAAATAAAGGTCAAGCTACATAGAGGTACATTAGAAATAGAGGTGACTCAACGAGGTCCACAGAGGGGAGTGCTACAGCCACTCCTCTATAGTAGATGGAGCTGATGAGTCGGCTAAACTCACAGGGTTCTTACGCCCAGAGATATGCAGATGCTTTGGATTGAAACCAAGCAACGATGTACAAGCAGATTGCTTAAATAAGTTATGAAATGGGAATCACTCAACCGTAAGAAACTTGAAAGGAGGGATTCTCCGAAACAATAACCTCACGCGAACTAAGAGAGGGTTAATGGAAGGAAGTTAAACATCCGATAAGGTGGATAGATGCTTTAAACGCGATATTAATCGTTCAATGTTAAACTAATTATCTACAGTTTCTTCTAGGTCTGTATCTGCCCTGGGTTCTGCTGGTTCATTACATCTGCCAGTACATTTATTAACAAAAAATACCAAATACGTATGTACCGAACTCGACAAAAATTTACGTTTTAAATTTTACAAGATTAGGTGAAAGGCTAATCGGACTACATAGTGACATGTGTCTTTGTTTCATAATTTTTACAGATCGAACGTTGCGTGTAACTTCGTACATTTTAATAGTAGTCAAGGTTGCTTGACTTTTCACAATCATTTTTTAGGCACCGACCATGACTTCGCATTATTTCTATCAATAGTACTACTTATTCTACTTATTTATTTGGTTAAACTAACACCTACAAAAAATTGTTGTACTACTTAAATGGGATTTTAAATATATATTATTGGAATTGTTTTAATTAACAGTGATACGCTATAATTACCTAATTCAGGGATGTAAGATACGGCCCGCGGGCCGCATCCGGCCCCCGGGACGTATCAATAAGGCCCGCGATCGCAATGAAGAATCATAATTTTTAACAACCGTATATTATCTATATATATATAAAAATGCAACGTCTCTCTGTCTGTCTGTCTGTCTCTCTGTCTGTCCGTTAGTGACCTTATCACTGGAGAACCACTTATCCGATTTACGTACTTTTTTTTTTAAAACATACTTATTTCTCTGGCCAGGTTATAGGCTATATTTTATTACGATAGGTAGCATAAGGAATGAGCAGTGACAATAATAGTGAGTGAAGTCGGAAAAAAAGTTTGTTGCTAGCGCGTTCCCTTGCAATATACAGCCTAAACCATTAAATATGGAACAATATTATGTAGCAGAGAATATCTTTAATCTATAATCTATAATATATATAAAATGCAATGTCTCTCTGTCTGTCTGTCTGTCCATTAGTGCGTTTATCACGCGAGAACCACTTATCCAATTTATGTGTCTTTTTTAAATTCATACATATATTCTTTGGCCAGGTTATATAATAATAATAATAATAATAATAATCTATATCTATAATATATATAAAATGCAGCGTCTCTCTGTTTGTCTGTCTGTCCGTTAGTGCGCTTATCATTGGAGAACCACTTATCTGATTTACGTGCTTTTTTTTAAAACATTCACATGTTCTCTGGCCAGGTTATCTATATATAATATATATAAAATGCAACGTCTCTCTGTCTGTCTGTCTGTCTGTCCGTTAGTGCGTTACGTACTTTTTTTTTAAAACACACATATGTTCTCTGGCCAGGTTATAGGATATATTTTATTGCGTTAGGTAACATAAAGAATAAGCAGTGACGATAATGAATCAAGTCGGAAGAAAGGCTACCGTTAGCGTGTTCACTTACAATATACTGCCTAAACCATTAAATATGGAACAATATCATGTTGCAAAGAATACAATATATATATAAAATGCAACGTCTCTCTGTCTGTCTGTCCGTTAGTGCGCTTATCACTTGAGAACCACTTATTCGATTTACGTATTTTTATAAATTTATACATATGATATGTTCTATATAATTCGATATAAACCTAGATAATGGGAGATAAGGTGAGATAATGGGAGATAAGGTGAGATAATGGGAGATAAGTATAAATAATGGGAGATAAGCAGAGATAAGTCTAGGTAATGTAAGTTATGGTGAGATAATGGGAGATAAGGAGAAATAATGGGAGATGAGCAGAGATAAGCCTAGATAATGGAAATTATGTAGAGATAATGGGAGATAAGGAGAAATAATGAGAGATAAGCAGAGATAAGTCTAAGTAATGGGAGTTATGGTGAAATAATGGGAGATAAGGAGAAATAATGGGAAATAAGGAAAAATATTGCGAGATAAGTCGAGATAAGCCTAGATAATGGGAGATAAGGTGAGATAATTGGGGATAAGTATAAATAATGGGAGATAAGGAGAAATAATGGAAAATAAGCAGAGATAAGTCTAGGTAATGGGAGTTATGGTGAGATAATGGGAGATAAGGAGAAATAATGGGAGATAAGGAAAAAATGGGAGATAAGGAGAAATATTGCGAGATAAGTCGAGATAAACCTAGATAATGGGAAATAAGGTGAGATAATGGGAGATAAGGAGAAATAATGGGAGATGAGCAGAGATAAGCTTAGATAATGGAAATTATGTAGAGATAATGGGAGATAAGGAGAAATAATAGGAGATAAGGGGAAATAAGGGTAGATATTTTATTACGTTAGGTAACATAAGGAATGAGCAGTGGCGATAGTAGTGAATCAAGTCCACGGGAGCGGAGCCGCGGGCACGGCTAGTATACTATATAATTAAATAAATAAAATGTTATAATAATTCAGTACATTTTTTTCTATTTGAATCTGGCCCGCCTACACATTCTAAATTTAATATATGGCCCTCTGCAAAATTGAGTTTGACACCTCTGACCTAATTGAACCTATGATTTCAAAAACCCAATTAGCAAAAGACATACACACAAAAAAGAATAGGCGAAGTACTACATGGGGTGAAAAATCCCGAAACTTGAAGAAAAAACAATGTTTTTGCCAAAAATCGATTTTATTCTTCAACATAGTTTCCTTCAAGAGCAATACGCTTATTCCAGCTATCTTCCAACACTTGGATATCTTTCATATAGCACAATTTGTCGAGCTTTATAAAATAAGCCTCAATTTCTCATTCAATTTCTTCATTTGGGCCAAATCTCTTTCCTTGGAGCTAGCTTTTCAAATTTGGAAAGAGGTAATAATAGCTGGGGGCCAGATCTGGTAAATACGGCAGATGAGGAAGGAATTCATAGCCCATTTGGTCTAATTTCGCCATCGATCAGACGGACTTGTCAGCCGGTGCATTATCTTGGTAATATAACACCTTTTTCTTCGCTAAATGCGGCATTTTTTCCTGATTTTACCGTTCAAACAGTCAATAATTGCCGAGGATAACTTAGCTTCGAGAAGCAGCAGTAGCAAGATCACAGTATCGAGTAGCAGCAGCAGCAGGAGCACTTGAAAATGCTAAATGAGATTTTGGCGAAACGTCGTGCAAATTCATTGTTGAACGGATTGAAACCCGGAATTTTAATGTATCCGTGAAAACCTCTATTGTGATATATATATATATATATATATATATATATATATATATATATATATATATATATATATATATATAGATATAAATCGGTTTCAAAAAGTCTTTCGTCTTTGCCCGATGCCTAACTTCCATTCTTTTCTGTTGTTTCATTGGTGGCCGTTTAAATCCCTGGAACTCATTGCTTTCGCTATCCCCTCCTTCCATGTCTTCTAAGGCCTTCCTCTCTTCTTGCGTTGTGATGGTACCCATTGCATAGTAACTTTAGGTAGTCTGGTGTCTGCCATTCTCTGCACGTGGCCATACCATTTTAATTGTGCTCGTTCAATGTCCGTCGTCATTGATCCATCGACTCCCATCTGTTGCCTGATATCTTCGTTTCGGGCCCTATCTCTTTTTTGATATTTCCAGTATACGCCTGAACACATCCATTTCGGTTGCCTCACTTAGTCTCCATGTTTCTGCTCCGTATATTAAGCTATTCTTTATAATTGTTTCATATATATTATATTTCCGCCTTTTCCCAATGTGGTTGCATAATATTTGGCCTAATTTTAAAATAAAAATATATGATACTGACTATTGAATAGCAAGTGGTTCTTGTAACGAAAAAATTAAAAAAGGGTACGTTGTAATTCATTGAAATAGACCATGATAAATATTAACCTAAACATCCACGTCCGAGCCAAACTAAACAAGAATTTTGAGAATGGCAAACTGTGCCGAAACGTCAATAAAAGGAAAGGTTACAATAAATTTTCGTTTCATTCTATAATTGACCTCCAGACCCCAGAAAATTGGAAAATAAAAAATTAAAA
>CM032455.1:168063296-168103296 GCA_019049505.1 Pachyrhynchus sulphureomaculatus | reverse complement strand
TGAGTAAGCCGCATGGGGAACTTCCCAGCTGAGTGCTTCCAACGTGTCGCGAACTGGTTTTGCCGTATGTGATGGAGCATTGTCGTGAAGAAAAATGACTTCGTGTTGCCTTTTTCGGTAGTCTGGCCTTTTTTCAAGCAGCGAACGGTTCAAATCGGTCGATTGTTGTAGGTAACGTTTAGTATTAACCTTTCTCCAGGTTTTAACAGCTCATAAGAGACCACGCCCCTCTGGTCCCACCAAACACAGAGCATCGTCTTTCTGCGGTCGATGTGGATGGTGCGCTTGGGTCTACCCAAGATTTTTTGCACTTGAGATTCTCAAAATAAATCCACTTTTCATCCCCTGTAACTATACGATGTAAAAACGACTTCCTTTTGTACCGAGAGCGAGCAAAATTTCACGCATTCAACTCATGTGGTACCCATCTACCGGTCTTCTGAATCTTTCCCATCTCTCGTAGCCGATTGGAAACAGCTTGTTGACTAACGCCCAACTGCTCGGCGAGTTGTTTTTGTGTTTGCGAATCATGTTCATCCAACAATGCTTGCAATTCTACATCTTCGTATTTTTTTGGCGTTTTCCACGTTCCTTGTCTGCAACATCGAAGTCACCACTTTTGAAACGCCGAAACCATCGTTCACACGTATCTTGCGATGGAGCATGTTCACCATAAGCTTCTCGAAGTAATCGGTATGATTCAATAGCAGTTTTCTTCAAATGAAAACAGAAAATTAATGCTGTCCGCGAATGCTCTTTGTTCGGTATAAATTTCGACATATTGAACACAACAACACAACACTATGCACACACTTTTCCAATTTAACACTCGTGCGCGTCTGAAACTTGTTGATGACACAACAAAATGGCGCAGTGTCAAATCTTTATAGCACATACTGCATTGGTGCACCATCTGTTGTCTGAAATCCGCATTTCATACTTGTACACCTGGTAAATATTCTTATTAGTTGTTCGCGATTAAATATTCTTTGAGTGCTTTGAGCAAAATCACGAGTAACTGTATTTTCTTCGAGGTCGCGAGCAAAGTCAAGAGTAACTGTTTTTCTTTGAGGTCTCGAGCAAACTCAAGATTAGCTGTTTTTCTTTGAAGCCCCGAGCAAAGTCAAGAGTAACTGTTTTTCTTTGAGATTGCGAGCAAAATCAAGAGTAAATGTTTTTCTTTGAGATTGCGAGCAAAGTCAAGAATAACCGTTTTTTCTTTGACGTCTCGAGCAAACTCAAGATTAATTGTTTTTCTTTGAGGTTTCGAGCAAACTCAAAATTAACTGTTTTCCTTTGAGGTCCCGAGCAAAGTCAGGAGTAACTGTTTTTCTTTGAGATTGCGAGCAAAGTCACGAGTAACTGTTTTTCTTTGAGATTGCGAGCAAAGTCACGAGTAACTGTTTTTCTTTGAGGTCCCTAGCAAATTCAAGATTAAGTGTTTTACTTTGAGGTCCCGAGCAAAGTTAAGAGTAACTGTTTTTTCTTTGAGATTGCGAGCAAAGTCAAGAATAACTGTTTTTCTTTGAGGTCCACGAAACAACTGCATCTGGCCGCTTCTATACTGTGCATTAATAAACATGAAAACAAAGCAATTACATAAATCAACACATATCTAAATCGCGTTCACATGTTAAGAGACAAGAGATTTCCGAATTACCTAAAATAGCATCCATGCATTACAGAAGAGATTAAATTTAATTGGTTTCGAGATAAAAAGCTCTAAATTGATTATTTAAAAATATGATAAAAATCATTTAAAAATATATAAGAATTAATAAATTAGTTTGATATAATCCAAAGATGAGTTTAGTTACGTACGTATTTAAACAGAGTCTAACATGATATAGACAACTCGTCAAGTGAATTTAGTTATCTGTGTTTTGGTTAGATGTAAAATCGTGGTTCTTCGTATTATCGTGTTAATTTGGAGCAGTTTTCCGTCTTTTCACTAAGGATTGCCCGCTACATGTTCAACAATTGTTACTCTTCTCATTATATCTAAATATATGGTTTTTCAGGGTTTTTGGGGTCCAGGAATTTGACAACTGTGTATTTTTTTTTCATTATTTCCAATTTTAAACAGAAATAATATGTCAAGTTTCAGTTTTAACTACTACATGGGGTAAAAAGTTCCGAGACTTTCCTAAAAATGGCAGCATAAACAAAAATCCATATGATTTTCAGTTAGCATCAACTCTCAGAAGATTCGTGTAAAATATTCATGACCTTTTGTCTATTAGTTTGTGAGTTACAGCTGTGTGAGTGACGCTATTTTTAAGGAAAAAAATTTCGTTTGTTTTGATCCAAGCACGCAACACTGATTTTTGATGTGAAAGAATACAGCAAGAACCCGAAATTGGTTGAGAAGTGTTGTGGTACATCTGCTCCGTCGCAAGTAACTATATGTCGATAGTTTAGTAAACTTAAATGCTTCGCTGTCATTCACAGACGACCAGGTAGCAGTCGCTCAGGACATCGATGACATGGAATACATGACACGAAAACTTATGGAGGAATATGAAAAATGGGGCCTAGAAGTCAATATTAAAAAGACCGAGTACATGTGCGTCGGAGGACAACAGCAGGACTTGAAACTGGCCGCAGGACACACCATCAAACACTGTGCCAGTTATAGGTATTTGGAACGAGAATATCTAGGGACGGAACACTGAAAAAAACAATATTCGAGAGAAATATCCAAGGAAGAAAAGCGATTGCAATGCTTAATAGTATACTATGGGACAAAAACATAACCATTGAAAATAAGAAGAGAATTTACAACTCAGTAGTGAAAAGTATAATAACTTACAGCTCCCAGGTGTGGCCATTGAAGGAAAGAACAGAAAAAATACTAAAAGCTACAGAAATGGATTTCTGGAGACGAGCAGCCGGAAAATCCAGAAAAGACCGCATACCAAATGACACGATAAGACGAGCATTAGAAATAAAGCGCGATATAGTGGACGAAATCAGAACCCAACAGTTGGTATGGTACGGACATGTACAGAGAAAGTCACAAGACCGACTACCTAAAAAGATTTTAAATTGGAACCCTCATGGAAAAAGAAAGCGAGGAAGACCACGCCAAAGCTGGAGACCAGGAATCAACAAGGAAGTACTAGATAGAGATCTGGAGGAAAAGGGATGGAGAAACCGGGAGGAGTGGAAATTAGGCATCGGAAGACGGAAGACGTTATAAAACCGATTGATATATATATATATATATATATATATATATATATATATATATATATATATATATATATATATAAATGCTTCGTGCAAGCACCGATGATACACTGTGATTCGGAGGTGCAAATGAGGCAGTCACTCCAAAAAATACAAAGAAATACACTATACTGTTCTGAATGACCGTTAAAATGAAAGTGAGGAAGGTAGCTGATATCGTGCATTGCATGAATATTTGCATATGAAAATGCCTGATGGGTGCCGCCCACTCAGCATGGTGTCGAAGATTCAGAACGCAGTTTGGCATTGTTTCGGCGTAGTCCAAAGAGGTTTTTGCATCCATTCGAAACAATGGACGAAACATGGATCCACCACTACACGCCCAAGTTCAACAGGCAGTCCGCAGAGTAGCTCGAACGCATGAAAGCCGACCGAAGTGTCCAAGAATACAAGCATCAGCTGGAAAGGTTTGGACAACTATTTCTTTGGATGCGCATGGAATAAAACTGACCGACTACCTTGAAAATACGCCAACAATCCCCGAAAACGTTAGTTTATTGGAGCGTTTGAATGGTGAAGTCAAGAAAAAAGGTCACATTAAGCGAAAAAACAAGTGTTGTTTCACCAAGATAATGCCCCAGTTCAAGACTCCATAAAATCGATGGTGAAATTGGACCAATTTAGCTACAAATTGCTTCCTCATCCGCCGTATTTACCACATCTGGCTCTCCGCGATTATCACCTCTTTCCAAATTTGAAAACATAGCTCTGTGGAAAGGGATTTGGCCCAAATGAAATGTGGAATCTTTGGCACCACTAACACCAAACACTTTATTTTTGCACTCGACTAGTCAGTCATCTCTCCTGATGTAGCTAATATGGTTAGCGAAACGCGCATTGAGCGCAAAAATAAAGTGTTTAGTGTTAGTGGTGATATATAATGAGTGGTGTCAAATGAAGAAGTCGAATGGGAAGGTGAGGCTTTATTTAGAGAAATAAGTGTATCGCTCTTGAACGAAACTATGTTGAAGAATGTTGTTTTTACCCCATCTAGTAATATTTCATTAATACGAAGTATATATATATATATATATATATATATATATATATATATATATATATATATCGTTTTTCTTCAATGGTGTTTATTGCGTTCTCCTTGATGTTCATTTTGCTTCTTATTTCTTCATTTGTTATTCTCTCCATACGTGTCACTCCACAACATCTTCTCCAATACTCCATTTCTACCGCGTTAATTTTAGATTTATTTCTTTTGTTGATCGTCCATGTTTCTGACCCGTATGTCATTATGCTTTGTATTATTGATTTGTATATGTGAATTTTGTTTTTCTTTGTAATGTGTTTGTCCCACAGGATCGAATTTAATTATCTTATGCATGTCCGCGTTTGTTCTAACCTAGCTTTGAACTCTTCTTCTGATGTTGCGTTTTTTGAAATGATGGTTCTTAGGTATTTAAATCTATCGGTTCCCTTGAGTATTGTTTCGTTATCGACGTCTAGATTCTCCGCATTTCCCTCCTTTGTTGTTAGATATTCCGTTTTATCAAAGTTTATTGCTAATCCTGCTTTAGTGTATTTTTCTTTCAGTTTTCTTACCATATAACTGAGGTCTTTCTCATCTTGCGCTATAATTGCTTGGTCGTCTGCGAATGTATATAAGTAATCTGCTCGTATTGGGACTCCCATTCCACTACATTTTTGCCTCCATTTTTTTAATGTTTGTTCGAGTATATTTTGAATAGTCTTGGGGATGTAGAGCATCCTTGTAATAGGCCTTTTGATGTTTGGAGTATCTTCCCTATTTTATATCCTATTTTTATGTTCACTGTGTTGTTTTCGTAGAGAGTTTTTACTGCGTATATTGGTTCTTTGTCAATGCCTATTTCTTTCATTGCGTTCCATAATCTTTGTCTTGGTACTGAGTCATAGGCCTTTCTTATGTCTATGAAGGCTAGATGAACTTCTCTATTCTTTGCCAGTTTTTTTTCCATTGTTTGTTTTATAGTGTATATGTGGTCTATACATGATTTTCTGGCCGTAGAGCCTGCTTGGTCTTCTCCAATTTTTCCTTTGATATTTTCCTCTATGATATTTTTAATAATTTTTCCATACAAACGTCCCATATTCGATATTATGCTTAAGCCTCTAAGTTTGTGTATTTTCTGCGGTCTCCCTTTTTAATAGGTACTATATAGGCTTTTGACCATTCCTCTGGTATTTTTCTCTATTTATCGCTCTGCGGAACATGTTTCTCAGCATTCGATGTAAGTTATTAGACCCGTACTTAATCATTTCATTTTCCATAACTCCAGACCCTGCAGATTTATTATTTTTTGAGTATTTTTATTGTCTTCTTTACTTCTTCATAGCTTAGTTCTATCCTCTTTTTTTTCCTTATTCTGTTCTTCTTCAGGGTTCTCTTCTTGGAATTCTTGTCTGTCTTCTGTTAGCAGTTTTTTATAATATTCTTTCCACTCGGGATATACTCTATATACGTCTTCTCTCTATTGTTGGTCCTTAATGCTTTAATTATTTTCCATGCTTCTAGGCCTACTATATACTGTTCTATATGTGCGCACGATTTTTCCCATCTCTCGTTCTTTTCTTTGTTTATCATCCTTCTCGTTTCTGCATTTTTCTTTTTATATTTCTGTAGATCTTCTTGTGATTTTGTATTCAGGCATTTTTCGTATGGTCTTTTTTTCTCTTTTATAAATTTTTTGGTTTTTTCACAGACTCTAATTTTATGTTTCTAATACGAACTATTTATTATTTAAAATATGGAGTTCTAGTGCTTAGATTTGGATTTCCCTCACAATGGGAAATTTCGGAGTTTTTTTGTTCAAGATTAGCCTTACAACTCGTATAATAACGAAAAATAATAATTTCTTTTTTTAAATATTCGTAGTTATATGTACTTTCGTGTGGAAATGCGGAAATACGTTTAAATTAAATACTAACCTAAAAAAACTTGATTAAACATAGGATATAGAAATACCGAATATGTAATTATCGCCTTTCTAATAAATGAATACTTACGTATTTGTACATTCGTTAAGTTTTAAACAAAAAAAGTTAAATGTAATGCAAAAAACACATAATAATGTGTTGCGATTGGAAATTCGTAACTAATTTACTCCTAATACATTTTTCTTCGTGTTCTGTAAATTGATGATCATTTTTCAATTCATTTAAAATGATATTAGTTTTATTACTATTATTGTTGTTCTACAACAGTTCACAAAGGGTTGAATATTTTACTGTAAATGACATATGTACTTAATAAGATAGTTTTATGTAAACACTATTATTCAAGCTGTATTTAAGGAATTTATTTGATTAAGTTTTAAAGAATGTCTGAAAATGACCTGACATTTGAAATTGCGCGCCATTTTTTTTTTGTCGCGAATATAGAGTACTAATCTTTGGCAACTGGCATCAGGAAGTATTGATGTTTAATTATGGAGAATTACATGATTGAGCAACGCATAGAAATTGTGAAAATTCACTACAAAATTGGTGAAAATTTTGCAGAGACGGTTCGAAAAGTCTTTTGGTCGTCATAACGCACTATCTCGCAACACTGTGGTGAAGTTAATCAAAAAATTTGAGGTTAGGGGTTCAATTCTGACTGCGAAAAGCAGTGGCCGTCCTCGTACCGGCCGGTTGAATGAAAACGTAGCCGCAATGAGTGCGAGTGTTGACGAAAGTCCTTCCACCTCGATTCGCCATCGTGCTCAGCAATTGAACATTTCAAGATGCTCTGTGCATCGAATTTTGATGAAATATCTGCATTTGCATGCTTACAAGATCCAATTGACACAAGAACTGCAGCCAGCAGACCATGCGCAGGGCCGTACATTCGCCAATTGGATATTGGAGCATCAACAATCGATGGTGATTTTTCGAAGCGATGAGGCGCATTTTCAACTTAGTGGCTACGTAAATAAAGAAAATTGTCGAATTTGGAGGATCAAAAATCCACAAGTGATCCACCAGCTTCCCATGCATCCTCCACGAGTCACTGTTTGGTGCGGATTTTAGGTTGGAGTAGAGATTGGACCGTACTTTTCGAGAATGCTGCTGGAAATGCGGTTACCGTCAATGGTGCTCGTTATCGTGTCATGATAATCAGCTTTTTATGGAATGAATTGAACGACATGGACTTGGAAGACATATTCTTTCAAGAAGATGGCGCACGACACTGCGGGCGAAACAATGAAGTTATTGCAGACAAAGCTTCATGGTCGTGTTATCTCGCGCCGCAGCGATGTGAATTGGCCACCAAGATCGTACGATTTGATGCCATTGGAGTTCTTTCCTTGGGGTTTTCTGAAAGGAAAAGTGTATGCTAATGATCCACAGACCATTCCAGAGCTCAAGGAAGAAATTAGATGCACCATTAATGAAATTAGTCCGCAATTATACCAAAACGTTATTGAAAATTTCGTCAAAAGAGTGAACGGTTGCAAATAGGGTCGAGACGGTTATTTATCGGATATTGTGTTCCATACATAACCTCAATGTTTGTACTGTATATTAAAATAAAAACATTCATACTTTTCAAATAATTAATAATAAATTAAAACACACCCTTCACTATTAATGTTAATTTTTATTTCATCTGCTTTTTGTATTGAAGGATATTTTGACTTATTTAAGATTATATTTTTTTTTAAATTTTTAATAATAGATTTATATTTTTGTTATAGTTTGTAATTAGTATTCATAATTCAAATCAAATTATATACTAGACTAGCAGTGCCCGCGGCTCCGCTCGCGTGGACTTGATTCACTACTATCGTCACTGCTTATTCCTTATGTAACCTAACGTAATAAAATATCTGCCATTATTTCCCCTTATCTCCCATTATTTCTCCTTATCTCCCATTATCTCTACCTAATTTCCATTATTTAGGCTTACCTGTGCTCATCTACCATTATTTCTCCTTATCTCCCATTATTTCCCCTTATTTCCCATTATCTCACCTTACCTCCCATTATCTAGGCTTATTTCGACTTATCTCGCAGTATTTCTCCTTATCGCCCATTATTTCTCCTTATCTCCCATTATCTCACCATAACTCCCATTATCTAGACGTATCTCTGCTTATCTCCCATTATTTCTCCTTATCTCCCATTATTTATACATACACCTTATCTCCCATGTTGATCTAGGCTTATATCGAATTATATAGAACATGCGTATAAATTTATAAAAACACGTAAATCGAATAAGTGGTTCTCAAGTGATAAGCGCACTAACGGACAGACAGGCAGACAGAGAGACGTTGCACTTTATATAAATTACATTCTTTGCAACATGATATTGTTCTATATTTAATGGTTTACGCAGTGTATTGCCAGAGAACGCTCTAACGGTAACCTTTTTTCCGACTTGATTCACTATTATCGTCACTGCTTATACTTTATGTTACCTAACGCAATAAAATATATCCTATAACTTGGCCAGAGAACATATGTATGTTTTTAAAAAAAGCACGTAACACAGACGAACAGACAGACAGAGACGTTGCATTTTATATATATTATAGATAGATAACCTGGCCAGAGAACATATGTATGTTTTAAAAAAAAGCACGTAAATCGGATAAGTGGTTCTCCAGTGATAAGCGTACTAACGAACAAACAGACAGACAGGCAGAGAGACAGGCAGACAGACAGACAGAGAGAGAGAGAGACGTTGCATTTTATATATATTATAGATAGAAGATTATAGATAACCTGGCCAGAGAACAAATGTATAAATTTAAAAAAAAAAACACGTAAATCGAATAAGTGGTTCTCTCGTGATAAAAGCACTAATGGACAGACAGACAGACAGACAGAGAGACATCGCATTTTATATATATTATAGATTATAGATATTCTCTGCTACATAATATTGTTCCATACTTAATGGTTTAGGCTGTGTATTGCAAGGAAACGCGCTAGCGGCAAACTTTTTTGCGACTTCATTCACCATTATCGTCACTGCTCATTCCTTATGCTACCGATCGTAATAAAATATAGCCTATAACCTGGCCAGAAAACATATGTATGTTTAAAAAAAAAGTACGTAAATCGGATAAGTGGTTCTCCAGTGATAAGCCCACTAACGGACGGACAGACAGACAGACAGAGAGAGACGTTGCATTATATATATATATATATATATATATATATATATATATATATATATATATATATATATATATATATATATTATAGATACTGTGATTCTATGATTGCATGTAGGTTATGTTTTAGGTCTGTTTTAAGCTATTTTGGGTTAAAGTTTATGATTTTATGTGTTTTTGCAATATATTTAACTATTTTTAGTGTTCCGTATGGAACACTTATAAGATCACTTCGGTGTCTGTCTGTCACGCACGATTTTCTCCGAAACTATTTGACATAGAAAGTTGAAATTTGGTACTAAAATAGCAATTGATGGCCTCATGAGAGCCGTGTAGTTTTGAAAGTTAAAATTTTGACCTAAGCAGTTAGTTTTGGGGAGTGAAATCGGAAGTGAAAAAAAAAATTTTTTTACTAGGTCATCGAGTGTGGTGTCAAATGAAAGCTTGTGAAAACACAAGTAAAAATATATATATAATGTAATATTTGCGCGCACTTTTCTTTGTATTATTTTTAAAAAAATCGCGAAAAATCGCTGTCCCCCAGCCTTATCTCGAAAAGTACTTATCAAAAAATTTTGAAAAAATTCTGGAATATTCTCCACGGGGTGGAGATTGAACGAAAATTATCACGAGTGCATTACCTTTAATAATTTATCTGGAATATAGAAAAAAAAAAAAAAATTTCAAGGTAATTAGTTTTCATTAAAGATTGGAAACAAACTTTGTTGAAAACTCATTTAGGGTGTGTTTTATGAAGTCACTGATCATTTTATACCTCCGTAACAAAATTTTTTTTTTAAAAGTACGGAACACTAATTGCGCAAGTTCAACTTGCACTTGACCGGTTATTTAAACTTAACGAATGTAGAAATATATAAGTATTTATTTATTAGATAGATAGATAGATATTAGACAGGCGATTACTAGATATTGGGTATTTCTACATCCGATATTTTATCAAGTTTTTTTAGATTACGATTCAATTTAAACGTATTTCCGCAGTTTCACGCCAAAGTACATATAATTACGAGTATTTAAAAAAAATATATTAGTTTTCCCTATTATACGTGCTTGTGCTGTAACGATAAAAAAAACAGTTTCAATAATGCTCCACCTTACGAAACACCTTATATAGATTCCAATATTTTAATATTGTAAAACAATGAAAGGACGTCCAATTACTTTTAAAGTATCCGCCCATAAACGCCGTTTAATTGGGCATTTCAGTTCAGTAACTGTCAAGATAAAGAAATAACAATCAGAAAAAATTATTGTTAAAACGTTAATTCGACCTGTCTTAAAACTAAATGGTATAAAAACTAATGGGAACATTAGAAAAATTATTAATTATTAGAGAGATTTTGCAACACTTATTTTAGCAAGCCACTGTTTTTATCTTTATTTGAAGCATGCGCAATAGTAAAGGAAGAAATTAAATATAAGGACTCAGATTTATCGTTATTTGAAGCATGCGCCCACCATTTGGAGCTCGCGCAGTATTCAAACAAAATAAGAGAAACCTTTATTAAGGATAACGATTTCCCTTATTTGGGAACTTATAAGAGAGGTTATTTGAAGTTCGTTATTCTTATCGCTATTATCGTAGGGCCTGTTTTTTTTTCCTACTTAGATATACAGCAAACATCAGCGGATCATGCGGTGAATGAAAAAAAAGTTTATACAAGATGAATAGTAACCTAACCTTCTTCTTCTTCTTCTTCTTCTTCAGCATTTAACTCGTCCGCTCCTGGACATAGGCCTTTCCTAATATTTTCCATTTTGCCCTGTCTTGTGCTTTTTGGTGCCAGTCTGTACCAGCTATCCTCTTGATATTATCTATTCATCTCACTTGGGGTCTACCTCTACTTCGTTTTGTCTCCCTAGGCCACCACTGTATGATTTTCAGTGGCCATCTCTTATCTTGCTGTCTTGCGACATGTCCAGCCATTGCCACTTCAGTTCGGCAATCTTCTCTATAACATCCGTAGCCCTTGTTCTTCGATGGATCGGATTCTGTCACTCAGAGACAACGCTAACATTGACCTTTCCATTGCTTCTTCTTCTTCTTTCTACGTTAGAACCATGTCCTGTGTTCACTTCAAAGGTTTCCCAGAAACAATTGCGATGATGAAGACCAGCTCTCATACCATCTTATTGGTGGTCTTTCAAGCGGTCGAGGTGTGTTTGGTCACTTCTCTTTTGCAACCTTAGCCAACCGGTCATTTGGCATTCTGTCCACATGGTCTCTCCATTCTCTTCTCCTATTCCTTGCCCATCTCACCACATCCTGTATTTCGCACATTTCCCTTATTTCTTCACATCTCTTCCGGTCAAATAAGGTATGTCCTGTTATCGATCTAAGTGTTCGCATTTCTGTTGTTCTTAGGAGTCGTTTTGTTATTGTGTTTTCCGCTCTGGTTTCTATCGCGTACGTCATGATCGGTCTTACGCATGTTTTGTATATTCTTACTTTGCTCCTGGTGCTTATATATTTGTTTCTCCAAATTATATCTCTTAATATATGAAGAGTACAGGGGAAAAATGATCAGGGTCACAGAAAGCATTTTTTAGAGAATAGTGAAAACAATGTTTACAGAGTCGAATTAAATATTTACGATTATTTAAATCTAAAAATATATATAAAAGCGTCAATACTAACTATTTTGCTGTGCCTAGTACATACCTGAAATATTTTCTATCAACCTTCACTGTTTTATAAACAAAAACGCAACGTCATGACAAAACAAAAAATGTAAAAAAGATCATAGTCCTGGACTCTGATCGTTTATTCGTTTTTTGTTTTGTTGTGACGTTAGCTTCAGCAAATCATTATTCAATAATTTTATTGATATTTATTATAAAAAAACATAGAAATTTATAAAAGCTAAATAATTCGCAAAGGAAACGTTTTACAAATTTGAATCGTTGAAATAATTTCAATATTAATGAACACATGGCTATTCCAACTTGCGGTTTTTCATCTTTCTAGAGAGTTCCGCAAGTGGGATTAGATCGTCGGGATCATCTTCTGCAGCAGTTATCTCCAGATTGTAGATGGGAATAAACTCTTCAGGATCATCGCATTGGGTTTTAGCAGAGCTAACTAACTTCTCAAAGAATTTACGCGAATCACTTGAACAAAACTGCACCAAATGTTTGATATCGTTAAGTTTTGGAACACTTAAAGGTATTGGCCCGTTGTATGAATTATTTGGCAAATCTTGATGTCCGGTGGTTTTATAAGGGTTTCTATTTTTCCTTAAGGCACTTTTTTGGAATGAACCGTTGTAAGAGTCTTTATGTTCCACTAAACTACAATGTTCTTGAGTTACCCGAAACACTTTCACTGGTCTTGAAGGGAACGGACAAGTCTTCTTGTAAAACGAACTAAGATATTCGTTCCATCGTTTAAATTTCTCTTGTTTGCAATCTATTACAATAAATGGTGAAGGTTTGTTTCTGCTGTTACGTATGATGTTATTCCAGTCGTCAGGAGTTTCCGCTAAAGCTTTCTGATTAATTAATCCCATGTTACGGTCGCACTCAAGATAGGAATGTCCGCGGACTGGAAAATAAACTTCAATAGTTTTGAATCGTTTCAGACTTACAGTAAGATAATGTAAAAAACGCGAAATAATACAACATAGAACATACCTCTTCTGAACCTTTTTTGGCCACGGTTTCGTTGTAAGTATAGAAAAATGAACGCTGATCGGATAGAATATGTACGTTAAAACTGTAAAATGACAACTGCCTTCGGTAGTATACGTCGTTTGTGCTTATATTTGGCAATGGCAAGTTCTTTTGGAAGTCCATCGTTATAGCTTCTATGGTTTTATCTTTTTTAGCTTTCTTTCTGGCTTGCCTTTTCCGTTTATAAAAAGTGTCAGCCCTTAACTTATGTAACTTCATATTTAATTGCACATCATGAATTTCTTTTCTGATCTTGTTCACCGTTTCTTCTTTATTTGCAGGTACAACTAGATCCCCTTGTAGTTTTTGTTCATCTACCTTATATTTATCACATGTGCTACATGTGTCACTTCGGGGATACCCGAATGAAATATTAAATTTTGTAGAAAATATTTCACGAAATTTTTCATACGACATCAAGTTTCTAGGATGCTTCGAAGAGTACATGCTATGTAACTTTTTAATGTTCAGGTCTTCGGGTAAATAAATTTTGCTGCTAGCTTTTAGGCTATAATGAGCTTTTCGACCTTTTAATGATTTTTAAAAAAGAAACGACACAATTTATTGTTTCGGGAGAAATTTTCGATGGCCGATTTACATGTTTCCCATGTTGATCTGGTTTAAAGGTTCCTATATCAAGCAAAGATTTTTTTATGGATTGTATTCTACGATTTGTTACTCCATGCAATGATAGGAATGCCTTATAGCAAACTGGTATTTCAACAGCTTTTTGATTTCTAATTACACGGACACGATATGCATAGGAACTATCATTAAACCGAGCTTCGTTTTCTGCCTTCCTATTCCGTCTTCGCTGCACTGGGATTACGGAAATTAAACCACTTAGATAGCTATTCTGGTCATCAAAAGTATCATGCTTATTGAATCTGCTAATGAGTTGATTCCTCTCCTCCATCGAAATAATGTCAAAACAAGCAAAACGTGAACACTTACAGTTTTCGCCGGTAACAATAACCTCTAACTTTCATCTTTCTGGATACGTCCCTAATGCGCCCAATAACTGGGCGTTTCTTAGTCTTTGGAATAATATTTTTTCCTGGATCACCACTGTCACTATCGCTACTGAACTCAATTTTAATTTACAGCAAATAGAGATGTGATATAAAACCTCGAACAACGAACAATGAATATTTTTTATACATTGTTTTACCTAGCCGTTTACGCACGTTTTGAAGCGATAGGAAGGACTCTAATCATTTTTGATTGGGACCGCTCAGATTACCTTGGACTGTGATCGTTCTTGCGTTGTATAGGGTTTTTATTTAATTTAAATACTGCGATCCTGTTCGTTTTTACCACAAACAAATATTTTCGAGCGGAAAGGTTAGGGTAAGAAGTTAAAGATGGCGCTTTTACATTTTTGTCAGAAATGGACTCTGATCGTTTTTCCCCTGTACTCTTCATATATTAATTAATGATGCTTTTGTTGTTTGAGTTTTTACTTCCTCCTTAAGGTTCCTGGTACTTGTTATGTTTGCCCCTAGATATCTGAAGGACATCACTTGTTCTACACTCTGATCATAAATCGCGAGTTTGCATCTTTTCGCTTCTTTAGATATTGTAAGGGATTTTGTTTTCTTTACAGATATTTGCACTTTTGCTGTTTGTTGGAACTTATGTAGGAGTCTCTGTAAGTGATCTTCGTCTTCTGATATGATTACTGCATCATCGACGTAACATGTTATTTTTATTTCTTTGTCTCCCAATCGATATCCTCTCTCAGTTTTCTTTACTGCGTTTATTATTTCATCCATTATGATGTTAAATAAGATTGGGCTTAGGCTATCTCCTTGTCTGATTCCGGTTGTCATAGGTATTTTATTGCTTAATTTATTTGCCACTCTGACATATGTGTGGTTGTTGATGTTTTACTCTTCGATAGTTTTTTATTATATTCGGGTGAATTCCCCTATTTTGTAGTAAGGTTATGACATCAGTTAACCGCACCCTATCGAATGCCTGGGTAAGATCAATGAAACACATAAAGGCTATCTTATTAAACTCTGTGGCTTTTTCGGTAATTTGGTGGATTATAAATATGGCGTCTATAGTAGACCTGTTCTTTTTGAACCCTTGCTGTTCTTCACAGACTCCGGTTAACATTATTTCTTCTGCTAAAATTTTAGTGAACACTTTTAGAACCGCACTCATTAAGCTGATACCTCGATAGTTTTTTGGATCTGTCCTTTCTCCTTTTTTGAAAATTGGTGTCAAGATGCTTTCTTTCGATTCGGATGGTATAATCTTGGCTGTGAGTATTTTGTTAAAGAAAATCTGTAATTCTTCTAGTAATTTATTACCTCTAAATTTGATCATTTCGTTCTTAATTTCGTCCATGCCCGGGGCTTTTCTGTTTTTTTAGTTTCGCTGCCATGTGCTGTATTTGATTCAAGGAAATGGTCTTATTTGGTTGGGCAACATTTTCATCTTCATGCTGTATTTCCTGTGTTAATGAATTGGTTTCTGATGGACTACTATAGAGTTTTTCGAAATATCTTTCCCATTCTTCCACCGTAATTTTTGTATTTTGTATATACTCATTTATTGGTTTTTTTCTATTTCTCAGTAGATTCCATATTTTTTTTTGTCCTCTGTACAGATCATGTTCCATATCGTTCGAAAATTTCTCCCAATGCTCTTTTTTGATTCTCTGGTTATTCTCGTTTACCCTGTTTCTTACATTTTTATAATCATCTGTATGTTATAGCATTGTATGTTATAGCATTGGATCTGTATTGTAGGTACGATTTCCTTTTTTTTCAGCTAATGTCTTAACTTCTCGTTTGAACCAAGGCTTTGTGTTTGGTTTTCCTCCTTTCTTTATAGTCCTTCTTCCAAATGCTTCTTCTGCTGCTTCTAGCATATTAGTTTTTAGTTTAGTCCATGCTGTTTCTACGTCATCGGACCCTCGAATATCATTTGTGGCTATTTTTTCTGTTAACCTTTGTTGATATAGATATTTGGTTGAGTCGTCGGATAGAGATTCTATATTGATTTTGCTTATTTGTTCGACGGGTTCGCAACGAAGTCGTTGCATGGTTGTTCGTATTTTTGCTATTACAAGATGGTGATTCGTTCCAGCATTGGCGGAAGCTAAAGTTCTCACGTCCTGTATTCTTGTTGGATGAATATTTCTATTTGTGATTACGTAATCAATAGTTGATCTTGCAGATTGCCCTCTGCATTATTCTCAGTCTACTGGCCTTCTTCTACGTTAGACGTATTGTTTGCATTCAGTTTGTTGTAACCGATAGAATACAGGCATCGAAAACCTTCCTTTTTAAATTAGTCGAGATACTGCTATCTCTCAGTACAAAGGAGGTCTCCCAAATGCTGGCCAGGAGGGCTGTATTCGCTTGGTAACCTCCCTGTACTGATTCTCTTTCCCTAGAGTGATTGAATGGCCCAAATAGTTGTATTCACTAATATTCTCTATGTCCTGGTTCTCAATCGATATATGTGGGTCTTCTAGGCTCATTATTTTTGTTTTCGAGTAATTCATTTTGAGGCAAACCTGTTGTTGAACAACTGAGTTAACCTAACCTTACATTTACTTTATTTTATTGCAATACTGCCGAAGTATAAAAGAACAATTCTTTCGCGTTAATTCTGCGCATGCTTGAGATAAATTGTAAAAACAATGTTCTATTGTTTGCAGATGATTTAAAGATTTTCAGACAAATACATTGCGTTTCTGATTGCATTTCACTGCAAGATGATATACGACTAGTTAGCAACTGGTGCACAGCTTACCTCTAAATGCCGAAAAGTGCTACAAAATGACGTACGCTAATAAAAAGACCCTAACTCATTCTGACTATTATATAAATCTTGAGATATTGAAGAATTTAAAATCCATCAGGGACCTTGGCGTAGTTTTTGACGAGCGCCTATCATTTTCGGAACACATAAATCAGGTTTACAAGAGCGCAATGCAAACGCTGGGATTCATATTTAGAAACTCTCGTGATTTCTCAAACATTGATACAATTAAATCTCTGTACTTTGTATATGTTCGATCAAAATTAGAATACGCAGCAATAGTGTGGCATTCTATACACTCAAAGTACACTTCCCAAATAGAAGGGGTACAACGAAAATTTTTAAAATTTCTCGTATATAAAATGGAGGGTGTTTTCCCACCACGAGGCTCGCCACAGGAAACTCTGCTTCGCAGATTTCAGATATCGTCATTGGCCGATCGTCGCAATTTTATGCTGGTTTTGTTTTTGTTTAAAATTTGCAACTCGGCTATCGACTGTCCCTACTTATTGTCAAAACTAAACTTTAACGTACCATCTCGTGCGTTAAGACATTATCCCGTGTTCAACTTACCGTTCCATGCTTCAAATTTTCAGTTAAAAGACCCCCTTTTTTAAGCTATGAAGATTTTTAATGTGAATTGCAACAGCATTGATATTACCAATCTAACATATTCTCAGTTTTTGAATATTGCACGGGATCGTTGTCTTGGGAATATTATTAACTAATATTGTAGCGTATATTATTAGAGCTGAAACTTAATATTGTAATGTGTTTATCCGAACAGACTCATTTAGATTTAACTTAGCTTTAGTCACATTGTCTTGTTAATGGATGTATTTATCTGTTAGACAATAAAGATTATTATTATTATTACAAAAAGTTCTTCTTTCTCACATTTGATCAATGTGGTTCCATGTTTGGCTGACGGGCCAAAACCAAGTCAGCACAAACGCTATTACCATTCCGTATTAAGGAATGACCTGACAATGTTACATGTTTTCAAAATCACTGACTTCTGAATGTTTTTGTGTATGTTTGTGTTGAGTCCTAATTGTACTAAATGTGGTGTGAATGTTATGGGTGTAAGGCCTGTGGCTGATATAATGAGGGGGACAATGATGACTTTTTCCTGTCTCCATAGCCTTTTTATTTCCGTTGCAAGGTCTGTGTATTTGGAAATTTTTTCTGTGTATTTCGTTTGGACGTTTGTGTCGTTGGGGACAGCTATGTCAATTAGATAGGTGACTTTTCCTTTTTTGCACTGAAAAGTAATATCGGGTCGATTGGCGGAGACTGTTTTATCTGTATGGATACCGATGTCCCAGTAGAGCTTGTAATCTTCATTTTCAAGTATGGATGTTGGCGTGTATTTGTAGTAGGGATCTGTGTTTTCTATGAGTTTGTATGTTGTGGCTAGTGCTTGGTGAACTACTTTGGCAGCTGAATCATGCCTGGCAGTGTACTCTGTTCCGGCCAATATTTTACATCCGCTCGTTATGTGTTCGATCGTTTCTTTCTGCTGGTGGCATTTCCTACATCTGTCCTCTACAATAGTCGGGTCTTTGATGATATGCTTTTGGTAGTTTCTGGTTATTTTATTATTATTATAAAGATAAGGACAAAGGCATGTGAAAAATAAGCCTTGCAAAATCTCTCTAAAATCGCGTGCATTTCGTTCTTTCTAAAACCGTAAATACTGATATCATACGCTCAGACACCGTAAAGTATTTTTAATTGTTTTATTAATGTTTCAAGAAAATTTAATTATGGTTATAAAGTAAAGTGTGTTTAACATAAATGTGGTAAATGGGCGTGTGAAAATTTTGCTTTATTGTTGTGACAGTTTTTTCAGTTTGTTTTAATTACAATTCTACATCTAACGGTTTAAAACGTATTCGTTATCTTATTGTTTTTATAATTGGGTTACACCACTTAATAACAACTTGCTATAGAAAATATTGCGTAAATTACCTGTTAAAAAATTTGCGAAATTATACAGGCCAACAAAAAACTTTTTAAACCAATACGAGGCTGGTTTGAAAAGTCCGTGCAAAGTCCGAGAGATGGCACCACCGGCACGTATCGAGGTCATGTATAGTTAGTAGCATCTCTTGAATGAACGCACACCAAGTTTCAGCCATATTGGTCTATTTCTTTGTGTTTGGCATTCGTGTGAATCAAGGAAGTCGAGTGATTTTCAAGAAATGGACGAAAAAGAATTTCGTGTGGTGATTAAACATTACTTTATGAAAGGCAAAACGCCTCAGGAGACTAAAGAGAAGCTTGATAAACATTATGGTGACTCTGCACCTTCGATTAGAACAGTTTATAAGTGGTTTCAAAATTTTTCGACTGGCCATATAGGCACAAGTGACGCTGAACGTTCTGGACGGCCTGTGGAGGTTACGACTCCAGAAATCATTGATCAAATCCATGATATGGTGATGGATGACAGAAGAGTTAAGGTGCGTGAGATTGCTAGTGCTGTGGGCATCTCGACTGAACGGGTACATAATATTTTGCATAAACATTTGGACATGAGAAAGTTATCCGCAAGATGAGTGCCGCGATTGCTCACGCTTGACCAAAAACGGAATCGTGTGAAGTGTTGCAAGGATGGTTTGCAGCTGTTCCAGAAGAATCCGGAGGACTTTAAGCGTCGTTTCGTCGTGTGGATGCAACATGGATACATTACTATACTCCTGAGACCAAACAACAATCTAAACAATGGGTTTACCAAGGGGGAATCTGCACCAAAAAAGGCGAAGACCGTTCCTTCGGCCGGAAAGGTTATGGCGACTGTCTTTTGGGATTCGCAAGGGATAATCCTCATCGACTATCTGGAAAAGGGTAAAACTATTACAGGTGAATATTATTCATCGTTATTGGACCGTTTGAAAACCGAGCTGCAAGAAATACGCCCGCGATTGGCCCACAAGAAAGTCCTTTTCCATCACGACAACGCACCAGCACACACCTCAGCAGTTGTGGTCGCAAAATTAATAGAAATAGGATTCCAACTCGTTTCACATCCCCCCTATTCTCCAGACTTGGCTCCCTCGGACTACTATTTGTTCCCCAATTTGAAGAAATGGCTGGCGGGACAAAGATTTTATTCAAACGAGGAGGTGATTGTAGACACTAATGGATATTTTGCAGACTTGGACAAATCCTATTATTCGGAAGGGATCAACAAACTAGAACATCGTTGGACGAAGTGTATAAGCCTAAAAGGAGACTGTGTGTGTCGAAAAATAAAAAAGGTTTACCCCAAACACATAAGTAGTTTTTATTTTTGCACGGACTTTTCAAACCAGCCTCGTACATCTAAGTGTTATGTTTTTTGTATCACCCACAGGTCCTCTCTTTGTACAATATGACATCGATGACATCGATTAAATTTCAAAACCAAATATCTTCTTCCTGCTTAAAAAACGAGCAAACTGTTGTCTCTTGTTCTATAATGGTAAATAGATGTTCCAGGTTCCAATACATGTTTTTCTTTCAACCTAGAACCAAGCAATTTTGCTTGTTCCTTAGTCAAACCCAAATCTCTCACTAAATTATTTAACTCAGCTTGTGCAAACAACTGTGGTTTTAAATTTTCTAGAGAACATTGAAACTTATCATCATCCGGTCGACTTTCATTAAATTCGGGACTGTATTGTAAAACCTCATCAATAGACTGAGGTGGCTCAGGAACAGGAAGCCCCGGTCCATGTCCTACCGGCCGATTAGCTGAAGTAAAGTTAGGGTAGACAATTACTTTCTTATTTTTGGAGTGAATTAAAGCACATGGGTTAAACACAACGATGCGAGGTTATATTAACTGGAAGAAAAAAAAAACAGCTTTGACTGATTTATCGGAACTGCCAACCTAATAACATACTGATTTTACTGCTAACCTTATAAAATTCTAATTTTATTGCCAACCTAATAACATTCGAATGATAAAAAACCGGTCAAGTGCAAGTTGAACTTGCACAATTAGTGTTCCGTAACGTTGATTGTTTTTAAAATAAAAATTTTTGTTAGGGTGGTATAAAATGATCAGTGACTTCACAAAACACACCCCAAATGAGTTTTCAACAAAGTTTGTTTCCAATCTTTACTGAAAACTGGTGAAATTTTGTTTTTTTTTTATATACCAATAAATTATTAAAGGTAATGTACTCGTGATAAGTTTCGTTCAATCTATACACCGTGGAGAATATTCCAGAATTTTTTCAAAATTTTTTGATCAGTACTCTTCGAGATAAGGTAGGGGACAATTTTTTAAAAGTAATACGAAGAAAAGTGTGCGCAAGTATTACATTATATATATATTTTTTACTCGTGTTTTCACAAGCTTTCATTTGACAACACACTCGATGACCTAGTAAAAAAAAAATTTTTTTCACTTCCGATTTCACCCCTCAAAACGAACCCCTTAAGTCAAAATTTATGTTACGGTGGTATAAAATGATCAGTGACTTCACAAAACACATCCCAAATGTGTTTAGAACAAAGTTTGTTTCCAATCTTTACTGAAATCTGATGACCTTGAAATTTTTGTTTTTTTTATATACCATTAAATTATTAAAGGTAATGCACTCGTGATAATTTTCGTTCAATCTACACCCCGTGGAGAATATTCCAGAATTTTTTCAAAATTTTTTGTAAGTACTTTTCGAGATAAGGCCCGGGACAGCGATTTTTCGCGAATTTTTAAAATAATACAAAGAAAAGTGCGCGCAAGTATAATATTATATATATATTTTTTACTCGTGTTTTCACAAGCTTTCATTTGACACCACACTCGATGACCTAGTAAAAATTTTTTTTTTCACTTCCGACTTCACCCCCCAAAACTAACCCCATAAGTCAAAATTTAATTCTCAAAACTACATGGCTCTGATGAGGCCATCAATTCCTATATTATTACCAAATTTCACCTTTCTATGTCAAATAGTTTCGGAGAAAATCAGGTGTGACAGACAGACAGACAGACAGACACCGAAGTGATCTTATAAGTGTTCCGTACGGAACACTAAAAATAAACTTTTCACATTTTGAATATTAAAATGTGAAAAAATTGGTGGGTGAAACAACTTTTTTATTATTATTTTCGAACTCAGCACACCAAAAACATAGGAATTAGGTAAAATTATTAAAAAAGTTCTTTCATCGTTGGCCTGTGTTATTTTTCCACTATTGCATATGGGTATCTAGAAGAAGAGCGTCTGTTGCTTTACCTCAATTTTCAGGAAACGCATCAATAATCGACTACAATCTTCGAGGCATGCTGTCGACGAGATTTTCTGCATAATCTGCAAATTTTTCGAATCTCGTGAGACAACCGAGTCGAAGTCCTGAGTTTTCTCTTTAGAAGGAACTAAACATTTTTTTAAATTTTGACGTCCGGCGTTTGTGAGGGCCACTCTAGTGTTGTATCATGGGCCCAAGCGAGCCGCCTCGCGACGTGATTTTCGTCCAGCAACGATTTCTTCAATATGCTTCGGAATTTGACATCATAAGCACGAAGATGTTGTCGACTGGTCTCATGGGAAACAAAATGAAAACAAACGCTTTTCGACTTTCGGAGTGACATTGCCTACGGAGTTTTTTGGCAAGTCGTCGACATTTTTCGTTTCGTTAAAATGATCTACCCACTTTACAAACGATACCGACTTTTTAATATATTTAGCGGCCACGGAATGTGTCATTTTAGGCCCCTTTGGATGAGAACAAAGAAAGACACCGCGAACCAAAGCGCAAACAAGTAACTCATTTTGGATTTTAGGTGATTTCGATGAAAGTTCGGAATCGACTGAACCGCTAGAATCGCATCTACCAAAAATGAATTATCGCTGACACGTTCTTACTTGACTTAACTGTATTTAATTCACCTAGAATAGTTTTTAGCTGCATATTTCAGGCGTTGTACTCTTATCGAACCAAATAAGCCTTTCTGTAAAAATAAACAAGTAGTTCACATAAACCAATTACACACATTATACAAACATTAACTTGTTAATCGTTAATCTATTGTCTGACGTTAATAGCTCGCAGCTAAAAACAGTAGGTTCAAAATAATTACTGCGAATTTAACATGTCGCAACATTTGTATTCAACTTCGGTTATGGTAGTGTACTCGTAACTTTCTTAATCTGATAATGAACTTAATTTGTCCTAAACAAATGTCATTTAGTATTATGTATGTATTAAAATGTATACATTTCGCAAAAATTTTTTTTGGATAATAAATAAAGTAACACGAGTTCCATGTCACATTAGCCGTGGTTAACAGAGCATGAGAGCTCGAAAAAGGTGTTTAAATTATTATTGTGAGAGTAAAACTATAATATCATAATTTTTGGGTTTATATCATGTCAAATTAAAATGAAGAAAAAAATCTCTTAATTTAGACAACGCCAAAAATTCCTAAAGTTAAAGAATTATTAAGAGATCACACAGGTAATGTACTACATCCTCCAATCCTTGCAAATGCAAGTAATGTGTTTATTACGAATTTGAAACATCTTGTTGAGAATTATAAAATTGAGTCTTGGAGATATAGTATACTTGTCAGTTTTTGACGTCGAATCATTAGGTTCCAGTGTTTCAATTAACAATTAAGTTTCCATAATATCAAACTAATTTAGACATTATAACCTTAAGTGAACTGAATGAAAACAGAACGAGAAATATGTCCCTAAAAAGATTAATAGACAACTTTACAATATCGATAAGAAAAGCAGTCAAAAAAGAACGAAACAAAACAAATAAACTAAATCTAAAAACAAGAGCAATAATAAAGAGATTTTGCAACGCTTGTTTCATAGGCCACTGCATTTATCTTTATTTGAAGCATGCGCCCACCATTTGGAGCTTGCGTAGTAGTTAAGGGAAGAAATTAAATATAAGGACTCAGCTGTTATCGTATTTGAAGCATGCGCCCATCATTCGGAGCTTGCGCAGTATTGAAACAAAATAAAAGAATTCTTTATTAAGGATAACGATTCCTTTATTTAGGAACTTATAAAAGAAGTTATTTGAAGTTATTCTTGTCGCTATTATGGTAGAGCCTATTTTTTTTTCCTGCTTAGGTATACAAACCACTAAGAAAATACAGTAAAATTGAAATGATAATCTTTTATTGCGGATAACACTGACAACAATATATATATATATATATATATATATATATATATATATATATATATATATATATATATATATATATATATATCGGGGACCTAATTAACTTAACCTAGGTAAGGATTTCATTTTATTTTAAAAGCAATCACCGTACGGAACACTAATTGCGCAAGTGCAACTTACATGGAGCCGGTTTTTTTTACATTGACAATCCTGGTCGTCTGATACAATCTGCAGCATAAAGCCTTTTTCAATCGCCTTAATCAATAACACTATAAAATTTACAATGGAAACTGAATCGCATGGTACCCTTCATTTTCTAGACGTACTGCTACAAAGGACATTTAGTCTACAGAAAGCCAACTCCAACCAATAGATATATCAATGGTAATTCACAAAAAACATCCTTCTCAAAAAGTATCTGTTATTAACTCTTCAGTATTTAGAGGTTTATCAATATATGATGAACATTCCATCTCATGAGAATCTAGTGCATTAAGTTTAATTTTTTTTAAAAATGCAACATAGTAATAAGGATCCATCGGTAGACCAATAGACAAAATGGCTAAATCACTTAAAAGTTCCAACAGTTATAAAATCTTCTACACTTGCAAGAGAAGTGAGCAATGCTTAAGAGTACCAAAAAACACAATTCGTTGAAAAACAGAAAATGCCTATAAAATTTCCTGTTAGCATGGTAGGGTGTATGTAAGAGAAGCGGGAAGTTTAATAACAACTAGGATTAAGGAATATGTATGCACCAAAAAGAAACAAATTGTATAATCAGCTGTAGCTCAACATCAACACTCTACAAAAGGTTGTACCACGAATGTACAAGGAACCAAATTTATTGTTTCTGTCTCCAATTTTTATAAAAGAAGTTTTAGGGAAGCAAACACCTTAACAACATAAATAGGGACTCGAGTTATGGCCTGTATACCTGACTTGTGTTTTATCGACTTCAGTCAGGGTTCTAATCTCGGAAAGTAAAGATCGCCGAAAACACGTCGTGAAATCGTAAGCGAGACATCGAAACATTACACCAATTAACACAGTCTAATCCCAAAACCCACGATTTCTCATCTAACCAAGACTATGACACTTTCTGTTTCATGTTACCCTGTATATATTTTGAATTAAAAGTTAGTTTCTTTTTTTAATACGTCATTCCATTTATCAAATTATACAATTAGTGTCCAGATTATGTTGATATTTTGCAATCTTTGGCACAATGGCGTTACAGTGTGTATAGTGCCAATTTCAAATGAAATTTTATTTATCGCATATTCATATTACCTTGAAAATATTGAAGGAAGTGATAGAAACATGCTAGATCCAACTTTAATTTAGAAACTTGTGTTGACCCATCAAATTCTAATAACCGCTGTGCTTAACCATAAACTGAATGAAAAAAAAATCCCCTAGGTTTATAGAAGATGAATACTAACCGAACCTTGCAATTCCTTTGCGTTAATACTGCCTATGCTTGAGATAACGATAGAGACAAAGTCATGTGAAAAATAAGCGTTGCAAAATCTCTCTATTATCGCATGCATTTCTCTTTGATAAATCAGAGGAATGCGTTATCTATAGACAATAACTTTAGGAGAGTCTCTAAAAAAATAAGAAGCTAATCAGAAGAGATATGCAGGAATAGTACGATACTGAAGTCCAACGAGCAACAGAACAAAACAAGAACCTAAAATGTCTAAGAAAAGGAGAAGAAAGGAGACAGATGGTCACCCTAAGGGACAAGGAAGGGATAGAAATAAGAAACACACAGGAAATAATAACAATCACAGAAACATCTAATAAGGATATATGTATTTTTCAACTTGATGAAGATCCAGACTAGAAAACAACCACAGGGAAGATACTATAATGAACGTCGGTCGGTATGTCTAATATTAACATGGATGAAGTCAAATTGGCCTTATCAAGCATGAAAAACTACAAAGCACTAAGGGAGAATGACATAACAGTAGATATGCTGGAAGGAGGTGACGAACTCTTATCTAAGTTATGCCAATTGGGGTTTTGAAAAAAAATGTGTTGTCAAAAATAAAAAGATCATATGTAAGTTTTATAACAAAACTATTTTTTTTTTTTTATAATTAAAAAGTTATGACAATTGAAGGTAAATTTTTAAACTTAGTACCGGTGACGCGTCGACACAGTTCCCAAAAAAAACCGAGCGCATGTGACGTTTATTTCTTCTTAACATCACAGGCAGCTGATACGAGTGTTTTAGTTTTTAATCAATTTATTCTTGTTATTATCATCAGTGTATTGATACATTTATTGAAAATGTCTAATCTAAAAAGTTATCGTGCCTGTTTCGTACCATTTTGTACGAATAGTACAAAAACAACTCCCGAAAAAATGTTTTTAAATGTGCTACAAGATGTTAAACGTCGAAATCGATGATTTCAAGCAGCACGACATATTAATCCAAAAACCATATCAAATTTTTTCTGTTGTATCAAAATATAAACATAATACATAGAGTTAGCTCACAGAACTTATTATTTAATTATTATTATCAGAATTTTGACAGTATATACACAGTTGACAGTACTGTGAAAATACTTTAACATAATGCCGTCACAAACATTCTAGCCAATCGTGGCACTTTTGTGGTCACGTTATTTTTTTTTAATTTTATAAATTTTAATTCATTTATAATTAGTTGTAAAAAATTTTTAAAAAGTTTTAAAATAAAGTAAAAAAATCATAAATTACACAGGGCAACAAAAAAAATATTTTTGTTTTGGTGCCTGGGATTTTAGAGCTGATTTTAACTATATTTGGGACGCTAAATCTATGCATGCAATCCGTTTTTCTCTATCAGCTCTACTTTTTTAGATACATTAACTTATCTACCAATGTGGTTTTTATTCAGTATATTCATTTATGAGAGTTCTAAAATTATTATATATTCATTAATGTAGGTACAATGGTTTTATTGTCAGTCTGTAATTGAGTAAATTCCAGGTAAATCTATAAATAGTGGAACCATTGCCTATCAGGTACCTGAACTGACCCTTTTAATCATCTAACTCGGGTAAGTCTCGTCAGTTTGTGCGTTCTTACTAATGAGAGTAGATCGAATTCGGCGTGATATTTTATGTTAAGAAAAGAATGTTTTTGTGTTATTGAACAGAATTAAAATGAGTTCAGGTTCCAGTTCAAGAAGAAGTTGTGTAAATCAACCTGATGTGTTTTGCTATATATGCGGAGAATACATGTTTCAACAAAACAGAAAAACTATTACTGACTTTGTAAAGCGAGCGTATCTTGGATACTTTGGAGTTAAGCTTGGTGATCAGGACAAAACGTGGGCCCCGCATCTCGTATCTAAAACTTGTACAGAGCATTTACGGCAGTGGACTACCGGGAAAAGAAAATGTCTAAAATTCGGCGTACCAATGGTTTGGAGAGAACCAAAAAACCACTTCAATGATTGTTATTTCTGTTTAGTAAATACTAATGGAATCAATCGAAATAACCGCAGTAAGTGGACTTATCCCAATTTAGACTCGGCAATAAGCCCTATCCCGCACTCAGATGAAATACCGATTCCAACATTTCATCAGCTACCACATATCTCTGATGACGAATATTTTCCCTCTGATCGCTCTTCTGATGCTAATAAAAGTTCTGATGCTAATGAAACTAACAGTGACTATGAGGGGACGTCATCAGTTCCTCAACGCTTCAATCAAAATGAATTAAATGATCTCACCAGGGATCTCAATTTATCGAAAAAGCTTCTGAAGTACTGGCTTCTAGGTTGAACGACAAAAATTTACTGGAACAAGGAACCAAAATTACCTTTTACCGTACAAGAGAAAAAAATCTGCTACCATTCTTTTCTCAAGAAGACAATCTTGTATTTTGTCACGAAATTAGGGGACTCATGAAAGAAATGGGACTTTCTGAATATATTCCACATGATTGGCGCCTACTTATTGACAGTTCAAAGCGAAGTTTAAAATGTGTCCTTCTACATAATGGGAATAATTATGGTTCAATACCACTAGCTCACTCAACGAAACTGAAAGAAGAATATAATACCATAGCTTTGGTCTTGCAGAAGATAAAGTATTACGAACATCAATGGATGATTTGTGTAGACTTAAAAATGGTAAACTTTCTTCTTGGGCAGCAAAGTGGTTACACGAAATATCCGTGTTTCTTGTGCCTCTGGGATAGTAGGGACAAAACACACCACTGGGTTAGAAAAGATTGGCCTCAGAGAGAAAACATGGACGTTGGGGAAAAGAATGTCATTAACGACGCTTTGGTTGAAAGAGAAAAAAATCATACTTCCTCCGTTACATATAAAGTTGGGCTTAATGAAGCAATTTGTAAAGGCTCTTGATAAGAATGGGTCTTGTTTTGCATATATAGGGGTAAAAAATGCATCAGTTGAGCACAGAAAAAACTCAAAGCAGGGATATTTGTCGGCCCACAAATAAGACAATTAATTAAGGATCCTGCCTTCATAAATTCAATGAATCAAGTTGAACGAGAAGCTTGGACATCATTTGTTGCAGTTGTAGAAAATTTTCTAGGCAAACATAAAGCTCAAAACTATGTTGAAATGGTTAACAAGATGCTTAATAGTTTCAGATCCTTAGGGTGCAATATGAGTATTAAAATACACTATTTACACAGCCACTTAGACCGTTTTCCAGAAAATTTAGGAGACATGAGTGAGGAACAAGGTGAAAGATTTCACCAAGATATTAAAGTTATGGAGGACCGCTACCAAGGAAGATGGGACATGCACATGATGGCAGATTACTGCTGGAGTTTAAAAAGGGACTGTTTAAAAAAACATTCAAGAATGTCGCGGAAAAGAAGCTTTTCCAAGTGTTGAGTGACTATTTCATTTCTTCAATGTTTTTTTTTTTTTGTAAGTACGACATAATATTGTATTTTGTATAACTAAAATAAAAATTTCGTATCTACTTTTGTTTACTACACTTACGGATTTGAGTTACAATAATGTAACTTATATTTCTCTAAAATTGTATATCTTAAAAATTTGAGCTCCTAGGTACAAATGAATACGTTATTTGAATTCAGGACATCAAATTGATATAGAATCAGCTCAAAAAACCTCGACACCAAAACAGCTGTTCCCCTGTGTTATCCAACACCAGGAACAATACCCGATACGTAGAATAATGCGATAGTTGTTTCCCTTCACAAGAAATGGGACAAAACTAATTTAGAAAACTATAGACCTGTTAGTCTGCTCTCAAACGTATATAAACTTCTCTCCAAAATCAGACCAAACAGAATATCAGAAAAGTTAGATGAATATCAACCTGTGAAGCAGGCTGCAATTACGAAAAATTTTAATACTTGTACTGTGACAATGCGAATACTAATAGAAAAATGAGTTGAACGTAATTTGAATAACTTTTTTGCTTTTGTTGATTGCTACAAAGCGTTTGATATCATTGTACATTGAGTAATTTTAAATTATTTGATAAACGCACGAATTGACCACAAATACATAGAAATAATAAAAACTATATATAAAAAAGGCAACATCAACTGTTAAATTACATTAAGAGACAGATACGATTAAGATTTGCAGAGAAATTAGACAAGGAGACATTATTTCACCAAAATAATTCAACTTAGCACTAGAAGAGATATTTAAACATCCAAAATGGCAAGACAAGGGTATTATAATAAACGACAGCAGACTGAATAACTTGAGATTCACTAACGATTAAAGCTGAAAATCCAGAAGGCTTACAACATATGTCAAGAGAATTCGAAGAGAAAATCAATTAAGAGAAGCTTGAAAATGAATCTAAAAAAGACCAAAAGCATGTGCAAAGAAGACCTACACATAACAATTAACTGCCACATTGAAAACGTCAGAAAACACATTTATCTAGACCACCACATACAACTAGGAAGATAAACAAATGGATGAAATATATAGAAAAAGAAGGTTTACATGGTCTACCATTCGAAAAACTATCTTCTTCTTCTTATATGTGCCATATCAGATCCCCTGACGTTGGCTAGCACTCTGGCATATTCATCCCTGTTCCCTGCTACTCGGAATAACTCTTCGACGCTATGGATTCCCCTCCAATCTCTATGTTTCTCAAACAAGAGGCCCGCTTCCTACCAACGTCGCGCCTGCCCTCAATCAATGAGCCGCAATAACTTACAACGCTTGTCACGAAAAACGTGTCCCAAATACTTCAGTTTTCTGCACTTTACTGTTGATAACAACTCTCTGACTGCACCTACATCTCGAAATCCTCCAAGCGGTTAATTGTCGCAACCTTCAATGTCCATACCTCAATGCTGTACAACAAAACCGACCAAATATAGCATTTTAACATCCTCTGAAGCAGTTTCAGATTGATTCTATTATTACAAAAGAGAGACTTCATTTTAATGAAGGTTGTTCTGGCTGTTTCTATTCTACGCTTAATTTCTTTATCAAAGTCTAACTGGTCAGTAATGTAGCTTCCAAGGTATTTAAAATGGTGTACTCTCTCTATCGCTTGGCCGTTGAGATGTATACTGTTGACGGCTAAAAATCATGAATTTGGTTTTAGATACGAGGCTGGTTTGAAAAGTCCGTGCCAAGTCCGAGAGGTGGCACCACCGGCGCGTATCGAGGTCGTGTTTAGTTAGTAGCATCTCTTGAATGAACGCACACCAAGTTTCAGCCATATTGGTCTATTTCTTTGTGTTTGGCATTCGTGTGAATCAAGGAAGTCGAGTGATTTTCAAGAAATGGACGAAAAAGAATGTCGTGTGGTGATTAAACATTACTTTATGAAAGGCAAAACGCCTCAGGAGACTAAAGAGAAGCTTGATAAACATTATGGTGACTCTGCACCTTCGATTAGAACAGTTTATAAGTGGTTTCAAAATTTTCGGACTGGCCATATGGGCACAAGTGACGCTGAACGTTCTGGACGGCCTGTGGAGGTTACGACTCCAGAAATCATTGATCAAATCCATAATATGGTGATGGATGACAGAAGAGTGAGATTGCTAGTACTGTGGGCATCTCGACTGAACGGGTACATAATATTTTGCATAAACATTTGGACATGAGAAAGCTATCCGCAAGATGGGTGCCGCGATTGCTCACGCTTGACCAAAAACGGAATCGTGTGAAGTGTTGCAAGGATGGTTTGCAGCTGTTCAAGAAGGATCCGGAGGACTTTAAGCGTCGTTTCGTCACTGTGGATGAAACATGGATACATTACTATACTCCTGAGACCAAAAAAACAATCTAAACAATGGGTTACCAAGGGGGAATCTGCACCAAAAAAGGCGAAGACCGTTCCTTCGGCCGGAAAGGTTATGGCGACTGTCTTTTGGGATTCGCAAGGGATAATCCTCATCGACTATCTGGAAAAGGGTAAAACTATTACAGGTAAATATTATTCATCGTTGTTGGACCGTTTGAAAACCGAGCTGCAAGAAAAACGCCCGCGATTGACCCACAAGAAAGTCCTTTTCCATCACGACAACGCACCAGCACACACCTCAGCAGTTGTGGTCGCAAAATTAATGGAAATAGGATTCCAACTCGTTTCATATCCCCCCTATTCTCCAGACTTGGCTCCCTCGGACTACTATTTGTTCCCCAATTTGAAGAAATGGCTGGCGGGACAAAGATTTTATTCAAACGAGGAGGTGATTGCAGACACTAATGGATATTTTTGCAGACTTGGACAAATCCTATTATTCGGAAGGGATCAACAAACTAGAACATCGTTGGACGAAGTGTATAAGCCTAAAAGGAGACTATGTCGAAAATTAAAAAAGGTTTACCCCAAACACATAAGTAGTTTTTATTTTTGCACGGACTTTTCAAACCAGCCTCGTATATTGATGCTAAGCCCCATATCCGCGCCCCGCCTGTTCAACTCTATCTAACAGTCGTTAAAGGTCTTCAATCCTGTCACTTAAGATAACAGTATCGTCCACATATCGTGTTAATAAGCTCTCCATTCACCTTCACTCCATATTGTTGTTCATATAAAGCTGTTTTAAATATTTTGTCGAAGTAAAGGTTAAACAGAGACGGCGAAAGTATGCAGCCCTGTCTCACTCCTCGTTGGATGGCAACATCTTCCGACCTGATCCCTCCAAATTTCACAGATGCCGTTTGTCTCCAATACAGATTTCTGATTATGCGGATGTCTCTGTTGTCGACTCCTGTGTTCTGTAGTATTTTGATTAATTGTGTATGCTTTAGCCTATCGAAGGCTTTCTCATAAACTGTAAAGTAGACAAACACATCTCGGCGTTGATCTCTGCACTTCTAGAACAGAACGTTCAAAGCAAAGAGTATCTCGTATTCCAAGACTATTTCTGAATTGCTGCACGGGTGTCATTCAACTTAACAAAGATCTGGAAGAAATTTTTATCTTGTGGTGAGAGTAACCAAGTTGAATTAAAGGCTACTAAAACCCAGGCGGCAGTTTTTTCTAAAAAAGTTAACGTTGTTGAACCCGACATAGTTATGTCGGGGCACCCCATTCCCCTAGCATCGTAACTCAATTTGCTGGGCGTTAATTTGGTAGCAAATATGTCCTGGCATGAACATGTTACAGGCATAGCAAGGAGAGCTTCTAAAAAGTTGGAAATATTATTTCGAACCAGAAAGCTTTACACTCCAAAACAACTGTTAATTCTTTACAAACCTCAAATCCAATCAACTATGGAATACTGCTCCCATGTTTGGGGCTTCGCTCCGAAACATACACTGCATTTGTTGGATTCTATTCAGAGAAGAGCTGTTCGCCTGGTTGGAGACCTGAAACTGACCGGCGGCCTTGATTCGCTAGAACATTGAAGGACGGTTGGCGACTTGAGCCTCTTCTACAAGTACTTTCGTGGAAAGTGTTCGAAGGATGTGGCCCGCTTAATTCCTCCCAGAGCGGTGCATGTTAGAACTACAGGTCGCGCTTATTCTTCACATCCGTATGAGGTTCAGCTTGATACTCCCCCCGTAAAAACGCTTTTCAAGCAGTCTTTTATATGGAAAACATCATCCCTTTGGAATAATTTGCCCAGGACTGTGTTTCCCACCGAGTACAATCTACAGCGATTCAAGAACAACGTGAATCGCTTTCTCCGCACACGTGTCGCTCCTGTAGCGCTTTAGCGCCTTGATTCGCTGGAACATTGAAGGACGGTTGGCGACTTGAGCCTACTCTACAAGTATTTCCATGGAAGGTGTTCGAAGGATGTAGCCCGCTTAATTCCTCCCAGAGCGGTGCATGTTAGAAATACACGTCGCGCTAATACTTCACATCCGTATGAGGTTCTGCTTATTACTCCTCGTACAATGCTTTTTAAGTCTTTTATATGGAGAACATCATCCCTTTGAAATAATTTGCCCAGGACTGTGTTTCTCACCGAGTACAATTTAAAGCGATTCAAAAACAACGTGAATCGCTTTTCTCGCACACGTGCCGCTCCTCTAGCGCTTTAGGGACTTCCCTGCAACACGTATGCTAGACCTATAAAAAAAAGATTGAATTAGATGGCAAACAAAAAAAAAACGGAAAGACCAATGAGTGGATTAGACGAAAAACAGGGATGAAAGACCCAGTTGAAACAATTACTACTCTAAAAAAAAATTACGTAGGGCAAATAGCAAGATGTGATGATTCTAAATGGAACAACATCATCCCTCACTTATACTGGGAAAAGAAGAGGACGCTTACCAACATATTTAACAAATGACCTGAAACTGACTGCGGCGCTGAACTGAATCGAGAAAGCACAAGATAGAAACAGATGGGGTACAATGAGGGAGACCTATGTTCATAAATGGACGGTCGATATGGGCCTTTAAACCCCCCCCCCCCCCCATTTAAAACAAACACGTCTACCGTCTTCATATTTTATACGCCAAGGACCATTCCATAAACAAAGAACATCAGTTAATCTGATGATAAGCAGTTCGACATCATTAAAGATTCGTATGAACACACACAAAAGCGTTTTTTTCACATTTTTTAATTAAAATATGCTCAAGTCATGGTTTTTAAATAATATAAGATTGTACATCCTCCATAAAATTTACAGAATAACCTTCAAGAGCTATTGACACGTAAATTTAAAGGCAAAAGTTAAAGATCAGTCATCCATGTACCACAGCCGAATCATTCAGCCACAATGATTTCTTGTTAAGTCATTGAATCCGATCAAAATGAGGAAGTGTTTTATCAGATTTAATGATATTTGTATAATCGTGCTTGTTGAAGTAAGCAAAACTAGCTTCTGATACAGAATGCATTATCCACTGGAATATTCATTCAGAATGACCTGTTGTGTTATTAAATATTTATTAAAACACATGTAGTGATCTAAATTGCCGCCACACCTTATATGATTGTAAGTAAGATGTAAATGCTTTGATTTAAATTTATTTATTATATCAATGTTATGATTTTTTATAACTAATGTTTTTTTATGGGCATAACACACGTGCTGTAGCGGGAAAGCGATTCAAGTTGGTCTTGAATCGCTGTAAAATGTAGTCGGTGCGAAACACGCGTTTTATTCCGAATCGATACGGTTATCAAAAAAAAAGGATTGTACGAGGCGTGACAAGTTGAAACTTATTCGGATGTGTTCTAGAGTAGACTCAAGTCACCAACTATTCTTAGATGTTCCAATTAGCCAAATAGCCCTCATCATTAGCTTATTCCATCCCGCTCATCCTACAACTCATACCACACACAGATGGAACCTTAAACTCGCTGATTGGACATACTATGCTAACATCATCCAAGCCCCCACATCTCCACCTTCCCAAACAAATACCTTCATCAAACAGTTAACACAGAACATCTTGGAGGCATCCTCCCATGCCATTCCTAAACACTCCTTAAATCATTCAAAAATGCCAGTTCCTTGGTGGACAGATGCTTGTCGCCAAGCCATAAAAAATAGGAAAAGTGCTCTAAACAAATTCAAAAGACATCCGTCTTCTGAAAATTTCATTATCTTTAAAAGGAAAAGAGCAGTAGCAAAGAGAACAATCAAGGAGGCCAAGCTTTTCTCTTGGCATTCATTCACATCTTCTTTTAATCATAACATCTCTTCCAAGGATATGTGGAATAACATACGGAGAATGAAAGGTTTTCCTCCCAGAAGCATTCCAGGTCTTTTGGTAAACAACACATGGACTACAGATTCTGCAGTCATTGGCAATTCACTGGCAAAACACTACCAGGACAAATCTTCCAATCATCAAATCCCCTCTACCCTTCAATCAACACCTTTAATACAAACAAGGCCGAACAAGGTCGTGAAGCCGAATCATTTTCAATCAGTTGTGGCTTGACTCAGCTTATTGATGAACCAACACGGATCCCTGATCGAGACGGAGAGTTCACCAGTCTTCTTGATCTGTTTTTAACCACCAATCCGGAGATTTACACGGTCAGCGTAAATCCACCGTTAGGTTCTTCCGACCATAAACTACTTTCGACATCGAGTATTCTACCAATCAGGGACAGAGAGGCGCCCAAACCGCGCAAGATTTGGCACTACAAATCTGCTAAATGGGAAGATCTCAAGGAATATTTTCGAACTTTCCCTTGGTTGGACGTTTGTTTTCGATCCGACGACCCATCTGACTGCGCCAGGGAGATTTCCGACGTTATTTTGGCCGGTATGGATGCTTACATCCCTTTTTCGAAGAAATGCCCTTCCAACGGCAAGCCTTGGTTTGACTTAAAATGCAAAGAAGCTGTTGCTTCTAAACATCTTGCATACCGACAGTGGCGTGAAGATCCTATCACCATAAATCGTAACATCTTTGTTCGTGTCAGGAACAGATGCAAAGAAATTATCGACGAAACCAAGGAGGTACACAATCAACGGATTAGAAACAAACTTCTCGCTTGTCCCGGCAATTCCAGGTCCTTTTGGTCAGTCGCTAAGGCAGTTGGTCAGAATTTCACCAAATCCACCATACCACCACTCACACGGCCAGCGGGCCAGTATAATTCTATTGCAACGACACCTGTTGAGAAAGCGAACTTGTTGGCTGAACTCTTTGCTTCACATTCTACTGTCGATTTCCAAGGAAAAACACCACCTACTATTCCCATAGTGCAGTCAAGGATGCCCGATATTGTCTTCAGACAGCGTATCATAAAACGTATTTTGATGAAGCTAGACACCAAAAAAGGCTTCAGGCGCTGACGGAATACCTGCCATAGTTCTCAAGAACTGTGCGAGGGAAACTAACACCAGTTTTCTGTAGACTTTTCAACCTATCCTACAGAAAGGGAATATTTCCTTCCTGCTGGAAATGTGCCACAGTTCAGCCGATACTAAAAAAAAAGGCAAGAAGACCTTGCCAAATAACTACCGACCAATCGCACTACTCTCAATAATATCGAAAGTCATGGAAAAGGCTATCAATCAGCATCTTCTAAAATATCTTGAAGGATCCAACATTATTAGTGATCAGCAATATGGTTTTCGTAAAAATAGATAGATCAACAGGAGATCTTCTGACTTACGTAAAACACATGTTTGGAACAACGCAATTGAAACACTTTGGAGAATCTCGAGCGGTTGCTCTTGACATATCCAAAGCATTTGACCGTGTTTGGCACGATGGGCTGTTGGCTAAGCTACGTTCTTATGGTATGTCTGAAAAGTTCTGTTTGTGGCTCTCATGTTTCCTCAGAGAGCGTTCTTTACGAGTGGCAGTTGACGGATTTCTTTCTAACACCTTCACTATCAACGCCGGTATGCCCCAAGGTTCCATACTGTCTCCTACTCTCTTCCTCATTTATATTAACGATTCTGCTGGAAAAGACCGAGAATCCAATCTACAGCTTTGCAGATGACAGTACACTTATCTCTTCATTCACTTTGAACGCTCGGACATCGACTACTCAGACGAATATCTGCAGACAGCAGGAAGTCATTCGTCTTAACAAAGACCTGGAAAGTGTTCGAAAGATGTGGCCCGTTTAATTCCTCCCAGAGCGGTGCATATTAGAAGTACACGTCGCGCTAATGTCTCACATCCGTATGAGGTTCAGCTTGTTACTCTCTCGTACAACGCTTTTCAAGCAGTCTTTTATATGGAGAACATCATACCTTTGGAATGGTTTACCCAGGACTGTGTTTCCCACCGAGTACAATCTACAGCGATTCAAGAACAACGTGAATCGCTTTCTCCGCACACGTGTCGCTCCTGTAGCGCTTTAGGGACTTCCCTGTAGCACGTGTGCTGGACCCATAAAAAAAAAAAAAAAAAAAAAAAAAAAAAAAAAAAAAAAAAAAAAACACCATCTTCTACAACGTTCCCTTCTCCATGAGGGAACTGAGAGACTCACTTGTCAAAGCCAGAAGAACTGCTCCCGGCCCTGACGGCATTCATCTGGATATGATCATCAATCTCCGATCTTCTATTATCTCATTAATCTTGGAGTACTACAATAACCTCTGGTCAAGTGAAGAATTCCCGACCTCTTGGTTAACAACAACTATCATTCCCATCCACAAGACCGGCAAGCCCAGAAATAACCCCAATAGCTATAGGCCCATATCTCTCCCCAACCACCTGACCAAACTATTGGCACGCATGGTAAAAGCCCGTCTTTGTTGGCATTTAGAGTCAAACAATCTCATATCTCCCCACCAATAGGCTTTCGCAAAAGTTTCTCTGCCCTAGCTCACCTCGCTTCGTTCGATACTGACATTAGATCAGCCTTTCAGTCAGGGAAACACCTTCTGGCCGTTTCTCTGGATCTGCAGAACGCTTTTGACCTGACAAACAGTAAACTCATAGCTGACGAGTTGATGAGGATGGGTTTCAGGGGCAACCTCCCTAAATTCGTCAACAACTTTATCCAACCTCGATCTTTTAGAGTCAGAGCGAACGGCCTTCTCTCGGATATACATGTATTAAAATCGGGAATACCTCAGGGATTCATACTGAGTCCTACATTATTTCAAATAGCCATCCAGACACTGGAAAAAACACTTACCAGATCACACAAAAATAAAGCTATTTGCTGATGATATTTTAATTTACAAATCTTCCAGTGACAGTAATACACTCACAAACCTCATTCAATCTTCCCTGAACAATATCCAAAAATGGGCCACAATTTCGGGATATTCTTTTTCCCCAAACAAATCATCATACATACATTTCTGCAGGAAAAGAAACTGCTCTAAATTAAATCCACTAAAACTTCTCAATGATCCTATATCACCTCAGATCAACTTCAAAATATTGGGCATGATCTTTGATCCAACCTTGAACTGGAAAGAACACATCAATCATCTCAGAATGACTACTTCAAAGGACATCAATTTGATGAGATTACTAGCAAATTCTCAATGGGGAGGAAAGTTTCACAACCTTAATCAGGATTTATAAATCTCTCATACTATCCAAATTAAATTATGGTGACTTTATATACGATGCATCAAGACCCTCATACAAAAAAAAATTAGATACAATCCAGAATCAAGCTCTCAGATTGGCTACAGGGGCCTTTCGTACATCGTCTATCCCAAGTTTACAGTGCGTTTTCTGCTACTTCATCTCTCACCTTTCAAGACAAAGATCCCTCATGTTATACTTTTCAACTGTCTCATTTAAACCCATCATGAAAAAAGAGAGCATTACATTTAAACCCGCCACCCAACACAATTATTCCACCAGACTCCATAGCATCTAGAATTAAAAACATCCTAAATCGTCACAACCTCTCCATTCAAAACTAACGACTCTCCTAATGTTTCTATATACCCGCCTTGGACGGCAATAAGACCCTTCATTGACTATACGCTCAGAAAAAATATAACAAGAAATTAAATCCAAGCCACATAATCAGATCAGCCTTTCTATTACTTATCAACGAGAAATACAAAGACTCTTCCCATATTTATACAGACGGCTCTAAGACTGCCCCAGGGAACGGGGGCCGCTTTCGTATACAATAACACACTACCATTAAATTCAAGTTAAATAATTACACCTCTATCTTTTCAGCGGAATTATTTGCCATCAAAGAAGCGTTAAGATGATTAACATCCACCAAACTAGATACTAAAGTTTTAATCATTAGAGACTCCTTGAGTTCATTACAACTAATCAGCTCTCCCATGCATTTTCACCCTATCTCAACAGCCATATCTGATCTTATACAAATGGGCATCCAATAGGGGTATCACTATATCTTTCTTATGCGTGCCCAGCCACATTAAACATAAAAGGTTATGAAAGAGCCGATGTACAAGCTAGGATTGCCATCTCCTCGGGTACTCGTCAATTAACTCAATCCTCACTCCAAAAGATCTAAAAAACTTATTCAAACAGACTTTTGATAATCGATTTCAGCTGGAGTGGGACCTGCGAAAGGAATCGTGCAAACTGTGGGGGGTTAAACCTCTAGTTTTTTTCCGCCCCTCCAGCTGGATGCTCCGTCACGTAGAGATAATACAGTATGGAGAAGGGTCGCCATCGGGCACACCTACCTCACTCATTTTTTATTTATTAAAAGGTGATCCACCACCCATATGTCCAATTGCGACAATATACTTACAATTAACCACATTTTAACTTCAAACGAATATTTAGACATCAAGACAAGATTAGATCTATTAAAACCACTTGATCAATTATCAACTCCAAATGTCACAAATATCTCCATTTAATTAAATTCTTCAAAGAAACACAACTATATTCTAAGATTTAAACATCCTACTTATGGCGCCAAATGATCCTCGATATCGACGCGCCAAACTAAAATAATCAAATCCATCCATAGTCGGATGTAAGCCTCCCCAAGTTGCCTCCAATGAGCTCTGTTTTTTTGCTCTTTGTATCGAATCGTGTCCTAATTATTTTATGTGGTCCACATAGAATTCCGGCTTGATTTCATTTATAGACTGGCGGATAGTTTCTTCTAAGTGTGCGATATTCTTAGAAAGTCTCTGAGCATAAACTAATTTTTTTAAATACC